>APFE031544005.1:1842-20892 GCA_000404065.3 Pinus taeda
CCGACGGTTCATTCTCTCCTCGGTATTACCAACACTTGATCCGTGGCTTAACACCCGATTGGTCCATGATTTCTATTTGAAGCGCATGGAGGGTCATTTGTAGGTTAACTGTTCACGAGAGAAGCTTATGTAAATTTTTATTCTTTTATTAATAAATTGCCTGAAGTGGCCACGTTGGCTCTTTGAGGGTTTTAACCACGTCAAAAATATTGGTGTATTGATCTGTGATCTGTTTGTGAGTGGTGTCCTTTGGTGTTCTGTCCGAGGAACTTACCCTGTAAATTCCTACAAACAGTTGCTGAATAAGCTCTTTATTAATCTTGTTTGAAGTTATTTTGTTCATTGGTATAATTACAACTTTTACAAGTGAGTTCTCAAATTCTTCTCGCTCCCAAAATTCCTTTGATGGAGACATGAAGCAAGACCTGTCCACCATGCTAGATATGGTGAGAGAAATGTATGAGGATGGAAGGAAGAGCAGCATACTTAGAGAGTAGTTGAATTCCGTGGAGGAAGAGAAGCATATGCTTTCTGGAAAATTACAGGAAATGGAGAGGCAACTTCATATTGCAAGTATGAACCTGAAAAGGATGCATGAGTTGGAATCACAACTATTTGTTGCAAAAGAAGCATTGGCCAAGTATCAGCTTGAAGAAGAGGTAACCCATTCCTACTTGTCTTCAAATTCTTCTAAGAATGCTTATATTGGTTCCTTTGAAAAACATACTAGAAGCGTATGTTCCAAGCTAATGTCCAAGATGGGATATGAAGGAAAAGGATTGGGAAAACATGCACAAGGTATTGTTGAGCCAATAATGGTTGAGGAAAGGCCTAAGTATTTGGGCCTTGTCTATGGACAATCTTATGGAGAGAATTCCAAAGCTGCCATGAAGGCCATTGAAACAGTTCCAAAAAGGAGTTTCATTGCAAGTCCTCTACCTCAAAAGTGTGAGGATTGTATTTAGGAGGAATGCAATAGCTCAAAACATCGTTTGTAGGATGCAGGTTTTCAGAAGCACACACTTGAACCAGAGAGTTGTGGAAACTCTAATATCCTTGAAGAAAGTGATGGTATTCCAAAGGGAGCCACTTCTTTATTTTCTTCACCTCCTCATGAAGCAATAAAGGTGAAAGAGGTAGGTATAAATCTGGTTCTAAACACATTCCTTTCGATTTTGTAAAGCATGGAAAAAGAATTGCATGTTCCTTTTGTGGTTTGGATAACCATTATGTTTCTAGATGTTGGAAGAGGATGGCCACATACATGAAACTTTTGAAGGAAAAGAAGCAAGCACCCAAAGGTCCATAGGACAAGGAAAATCATGTTGTCAAAAGGATGCATGTGTGTTGCACTTATTGCCATAAGCAAGGGCATCTTACTGAAGGGTGTTGGACTTTGAATCCAGCACTGCTTCCACCAAAGCTAAAGGAGAAGGTGGAAAAAGAAAATTGCAGGGATGGAAATAAAGATTCCATGATTGATGTGGTTCAAGATGATTCACATATTGATGTTGATGTGCAAACAAAGGAGGGACCTTTGAAATGGATTGGTAATAAATGGTTAGAATTCTTATCCAATTAGGGTTGCATGTCTAATGATGCATCTGTTTGCATTTCTTTGTGGAATAAATGCAAGTTGCAGGATCTTACCAAAATGGAAATAGAAAGAAGTTGAGTAGGAAACTAACTTTATTGCTGCAATAGTATGTTCATTTCAACTTTGAAAGTACATTGTACTTAAGCAAAAGTTGAAAGATGGAATGCATGTCTGAGCATGAGATGCATGTGATGTTGGCTTGGGAGAAGTTAACTTGGTTTCTAAGATGGAGATAATGATGAAGTGTTTCATCTTTTGGAAAGGAGTCCTAAAGGTCTTTTTCCTACATGCTTGACTTGAAGGGTCATTTGTTGTAAGGGCATGTTTTATTGGCTTGTTATCTATTTAATCATTTGTATGTAGATATAAGACATGGAAGGGTTCATAAGATGTGAAATATATTTCTTTGTTGAAGAAAGAGTTAGCCCATGCAGTTGTTGTCTGTATGCCTATTGTTGTTAATAGTTGTTGTTGGTAGCTTTTCAAACAGGTACAAATGAAAGTTTTGTGGAGCATCTATACTTCACATTTGTTTGAGCCACCTTAGATCAAGGATCAAGGAAAAGAAGCTCAAACTATCTTCTATAAACTTCATAGCAGAAGTTATGCATGAAGTCAAGGAGGAAAATAGTTCTTCCGAAAATAACCAACCCATCCAAGAAGGGAAGTGGTTAAATATTTTGGCTCAGAGGAACTATGCAAAGGAAAGTGTAGGGAGGTTGAAAGAAGAGGGTGTTGTTACTCTCATTTATTGCTCAGATCAGTATATCAGTCTTTTGGTGGACCAAAAGCTCTTTCAGTGGGAAGGCGTGATCCGAATTTGGATCCTTAACTCTCTTAAAGCTACCCGAGCTCTGTAAAAAATGTCATACTGGAGTTTAAAGTCTTATGGATGTCGAAGCCTATCAGAATTAACCTCCGAACAATGACAATTTGCAGCCAGCATAGAGAAATGAGGACCTTCGGTCAAAGCGCATTGACCGTTGGCCCATGGGGACTGTGCATGGCACAAAAATGGAATTTAGGAGGTTCAGACTAGGAAACAGAGGTTGTTTCTGCTGTGTGATTAGTACAATTACGCATCGTTGGGAAAAACCCCTCGAGAAGGAAAATCCTCGAGCGCACGGTCATAAGGGAACCCGAAAACCATGGGAAAAGCACTGAAACGACAAGCAGGTCTCGTGCTCCAAAACTGGTGGAATATCGCAGGCATTTCAGGCGGTAAGCATGTTTGTGAGAGGACCCAGTGATGCCATACAGTGAATGACGCGTGTCCGATGGATGAGAGATAAAACCATTCTCATCATGGGCTAATGTCCCAGCATGTCAACTACGTGATAAGAGCGATAACCATCGAGTCTGGAAGGCCAAAATCTAAGGACAGAGATTGCGCCTGATGGGAAACCAGATTCGACGAAGAAAATAAGCTTTGGCACATAAAGGTTGAAGTCTGATTGGACTGCTGAGTTCGCAGATGAATCATTTCACAGAGTAACCGAGGTAACGAACTCCTTGAGGAGACAAGTGGCCACCTCTCTATGAAGCGTTACAGTGATGATGATGCAGAGCAGGGAATTCCAGCTGACAGAGGTAGGCGATCCGAAGAGTTGGGAGAGGAAGCAAGCAGTCATGAGACAGATTGGCATTAAGCCACGAACAAAGAGAGAGTAAAAGGGGAGAAAAAAGAGAGTAGCAAAAGAAGTAGTAAGAAGACTTGGAAGCAGAGAAACCAGAGCCAAGTTCACTGTAATAGGTAGAACCACCAAAGGTTGGAGGGCGAATAGCAAAAAAAAATGTTGAATGCGTAGAGAGTCTTTGGAGCCACTCGGGGGTCGAGTGAAAAACCAAAGAGCTCAATTGATAGCAGCATATTGTTGTTGGAGTTGTTTGGAGGTCGAGTGGCTCACAGAGGCATGCAAAGGCTGGTAGAAAGAGCTTAGAAAAGCTAGAGCAGAGGGTCATGAGCTGCAGCCAGAGCGAGAGCCACAACCAGAGCTAAGAGCCAGAACCAAAGCCCGAGCCACATAGCTAGAGCTAGAGTCAGAGCCACAACCACAACTGAGAGGCAAAACCAGAGCTCGAGCCACTGAGCCATAGCTAGAGTCAGAGCCACAACCAGAGCAAGAGCCAGAGCCAGAGCCAAGGGCTAGAGCTAGAAAGCTGAAGAGCTCCAAGAGCCAAGGGATAAGATGGTGTTTTGAGCCCAATGTTCCTGTATAAAACATCAGATTTAAGTGTATCACTTGTAAATGATTTGAAGCCATAATCCCAAAGAGCCTAATCGAGTTGATTAGAGCTCAAGGAGACTTAGCCCAAGATATCATGGTGAACTCCATATTATATTTTTGTCTTATGTGTTTTTTTTTATTGCTTCTTTAACTATTATTATATGCATTTATATATCAGTTTAAGTACCTTCCCATATCAGCACAAATGACAGATTCTAAAGCAAATAATCAGCTGAAAATAAATACAAGCATACACCCATATTTTCAAGCATTTCTTATTTCCGCATTGGTTGATCAAATAGACTTGGGAAAATTTAAAGCTTTGGATGTGGGAGAGGTTCTTCTAAGTTAGACAAGAATCCTAAGAGCCCCATTTTTAGATCAGGCAATCAGGTGAAATGTTATTTTCAACAATGACTACAACTGCCATGTCTCTTTCCAAACTCAAAACTGCCTTGTCAAATGTGTAGTCATAGCTTAAGATTGAAACACTATCATCTTTAGCTAAAGATAGCAAATTAAAGACTTTAAAATATATTATTTTCAAAATTGGATATGATCCCCAAGACTGTAAAGAAATTGAAGAAATACTCCAGAAGAAGAATATAGAGATAACAACTTTGAAGAAATAATTGAAACTGCCTTCAACTGAGGATCCACAAACCAAAGAGGTCACAGAAAATGAACAACACAAGGAGGATATTTTGAAGCTCATTATTGAGCAAAACATATAGATCAAGAAAATGGAAGAGCAAATAGAACAATTGCTCAAGGAAAAAGAGGCAGCACAGCTTGATGTGACCTCGGTGATAGCAATTCCCATCGCCAGTATAGAGCCAAGTTGATCTCCTACTGACATTGCTTCATCTTCAACAATAGTTGAAACAACAAGGGTATTGCATGAGTTACAAGCACAAAAACAATAGAATGAAAAGTTACTCCAGAAGTTCCAAGCCCTGGAGTCACAAAAGGTAAAGAATGATACCTTGTATGTAGAGGAAATGAAAAAATCATGCAGGTTAGAACTCAAGGTCAAACAATTAGAGAGTAAGACTCTAACGGGAGACACTTTGGCCTAGGCAAAAGAGGACATCTGGTTAGATATCAACCACTCCGTAACAAAAGTATGTCCATCCATACAAATCATTTTTGAGCAGCAAGAATTGATTGCTAGATGTCAAACAGAGATAGATAGTTAGAGGGCAGCATTGGCACAAGACCCAAAGAAGCAGTAGGAATGATCAAAGTGATAAACTCTAAGACTAGGCAACAGTTACAAGAGATAAATATTCCAGATAGAACAACTACTATTTTGGAGATTAAGAAATTCCTAATGAAGAAGAATCTATTAACTCAGCTGAAAGCAAAGTGTGAAGGTTTGAACATTGTAGTCCAAAGGTTTCATTCTAAGTTCAGTATTTTGAAAAATAAAGGTTTACCAGACCCAGTGACATCAAATGCTCAACTAGTAAAATTGGATGATTACTGTGAAAGATTATATACCGTTGCAGCGGACAACAGTCAATTTGCAGGGATAAAAAGACGTATTACTGGCAAAGAGTTTTTGGAAGCTTTGAGCCCTGACCTCACAATCAAATATGAAGTTGGACATATTTTTCTCACTAAACCCAATTTTGAAAGATATACTGAAGTTGATGAGATATTTAGAAGAATGGTAAATCTGGAGATACCAAGGGAGTAGAGGTGGGATCAATTGTGTGAAACAATTGATTAAATTTCCATCCCAACAAAAAGACAACACAATAGTTTTTGAAGGAACAATCATCAACAACTTCCTACCTAATAGTGACACATCATTCAATAGTTTTATTTTCCTTTATTTCAGGCTATTTTTGTAATCAGTTTAGTATATTTTGTTCAGTATTCAAACTAGTATAAATAACTCTCTTCTACGAGTTATTAAAGGTGGTACCTTTCCATAAGAAATTTTGTAAGGCATTGATGTAGAAGCTCTTTCTAGATCATTGATAATAAAGAAAAGGATTCTAAATTTGATATCATACAGTCTCGTTTTCTTCTGTAAGTCTTTCATGTGTTCCATTTATTTTGTTAACTATGCATATCTTTAAGTTTTACAGAGGTATCAGGTGAAAATAAATGTGTTACAATTATTCTTAAAATTCCTTCTAAAGTTATTATTATAAAGAGATTGAGATATTGGACTTTTTGTCTGAAAGGCTCCCTCTAAATCATAAAATTGTCAGTATCTTATGTAATTTTAAGCATATTTTGTTTAACTTCTAAACATCGGTCAAAGGTTTTCCCACTTATGATTATTTATCTTTCTATTTGAAATTTAAAGTAATCATATCTCCTTACTATTCTTTCTGCACATCTTATCAAGTTAAATCATTGTGTGAAGTTAAATAGTAGCCCTTTGGTTATTTATTAGTACTATCTCAAAGGGTTAAATACATCATTCTTATAATTTGTTTTATGTATTGTTCCTCCATAAAAACCAAAACCCAAAACCCCAAAACAAATATCTTAGATGCTCTGGCATGATCAATTGACCATTATCATCTCAGAGGTACAACAGGAACCATGCATCCTCGTGTTTTGCTACATGGTATTACCTTTTGATCCTAAATATTATGAAGATGCTAAAGAAAATTACAACTAGGAAGAAATGATTAATGGAACACAATTCTCTCATTTCAAACTGCACATGGGATTTAGTTCTACCTCCAATAGGTCGAAATATTTTCCATTGTAAATGGTTCTACATAACCAAAAGAGCAGCAAATGGAATCATCAACAAATATAAATCTAGTTTTGTATCAAAAGGTTTTTCAAAGTTCCATGGGAATTATTACGATGAGACATTTGCAATGGTTGAAAGAATCAACTCCACTAGGATGCCTCTTGCTATTACAATGAAAAAGAAGTGGAAGGATCACCACACAGATGTGAAGAATGCATTTCTTTATGGAAATCTTAATGAAGATGTCTATGTGGAGCAACAGAAAGGATATGTTCAGGACTTATCGTTAGTGTACAAATTAAAGCGATATTTGTATGGCCTCAAATGGGAAGCTCATGTGTGGTATGAAAATATGGACTCTTGCCTTCTCTCACAAGGTTTCCAACACTCTAATTCCAATCCAAATGGTTATATGCTGCAGCAATATGATTCATTAATGTTGATAATATCGTATGTGGATGACTTACCTGTCACGGGTAGCTGACCCTCAATAATTATTATTGGCAAGTATTCTCTACATGACAAGTTCTCCATGACTAATATGGGGCTTCTCGACCACTTTCTTGGTCTTGAGATTAGTCACAATAATTCAAGAATAACATTAGCTAGTCAAAGTATGCATGTGATCTAACTTGCTAGATTTAATATGATTGACTACAAGTCAATAGACCCACCTTTCTTATCCAAAATTAAGCTAGAAAATGGAAGTAAAAAACAATTGATATATTTTACATTTTACATGTATTTAGTGGGTAGTCTTTTGTACCTCGCTCCCTCATGGCCAAACATCCCCTATGCCATTGTAATATCCAAGTACATTTTGCAGTTGCATTAGCTCCATTAGAGATAATCCAAGAGAATTTTCTTGAGTATGTTAAGGGTCGACATATTGTAGTATCTAGTATGTAGCAGGATGCTCATTAGATATCAATGGGTACATATATTCATATTTGTTAGATGATGGAACAAATCGCAAGTCCACTTCAGTCTATTTTTTAGCCTTGAATTAGGGCTTATCTATTGGTCAAGTAGAAATGAATCAAAAGCTACTTTATCTTGAGTGGAAGCAGGGGTGCAGTGAATTCAATCACATAGCCTATCTAGTTGCAACACTCTCATAGATTTTGGCATACAATTCCATCACCCAATAGTCATCTAATGTGACAATTAAAGTACTTTAAAGTCTTACAGAGTTACATTCCAGCAATATTGTACCAAACACATCAAAGTTCACATGCACTTAATTCAAGGCTTGATCCGTGATCATATCATTGATCTACGATATTTTCCTCCGTCAAAAAATCATAGATACTTCACCAAGATCTTCATAGAACAATTAGTTGCAACATTGTGTGATCTTCTTAGTGTGAGGGAAACAATAACTACCTAACATGTGTCTCAATAGCATTTGAGGGGGGGTTTTCTTCCCACTAGATTTTCCCACTTTCCTCCTATTTTTTACCTATTAGGTTCCATTTCATATTGGGTACCTAATGTGGTTACATATTTTCGAGACCCAATTTATTAATTTTTTTACTTTAGTTGAGCTTTAAGGGGGGTATTGGTGTATAACATCACTATGTATTTTCCCTATTTAGTCACATTTTGAGTGGAGTCATGTATGAGGCATGAAATAGTTAACTGATAATTGCATGACAATTCTCTAGTTAACTAGGACTAGCTATTAGTTGACTTCAGTTCAATTCCACTTATCTATGTTGATTCTCTAGATTTTACTAGTTCAGTTCACTAGTTAACTAGTTTAGCTAACTAGTTAACTAGGCATATACTTGAGAGATGTTATCCATGCACTATGACACCCAACCAAGTTTCATATTTTGTCATGGATGCTATATATCATTATATTTATACTTCATTTTTTATATAAATATATATATATATATATATAGAGAGAGAGAGAGAGAGAGAAATTGTCTTCTAATATATTTTGGAATCTTTAGTTATTAGCTTGCAATTGTTACTTTTGTTTCCATCTAGATTCCTTGTGGGTGTAATGCAAAATTTCATGCAATTGTTACCCTATTAACCATATTCCAAACTAAGGCAATTTTTCATAAGGGTAGGGACCCTAAATCCTCTATCATATTTCAATATTTTATTTTTATCTTGTTTCATTATATTTCCAACTGCACTTTTGACACAAATTTAGGAGGATTATGTTTGCGAAAATTGCCAAAGCATAATTCCACCCACTAAAGAAAGAACACATTTAATCAAATCTTTTAGAAAATTGTTACTCCATTAACCATCTTTCAAATTAGGAAATTCTTTCATAATGTAAGGGACCCTAAATCATCCATTGTATTTCATTCTTTTGTTTTAATCTCACTTCATTATATTTTGGGTGTGGGTTCCATCTATCACATTTTCAAATTTTTAGTCATTAAGAATATTAAACCTTTTTTAATTTTAACAAAAATATTTATCAATTATTTCAATTAATTAAAATATAAATTAGATTTTATGACAAGATCAAGGGTTTATCAAATTTAGTTAACAAATTAACTAGATTCTATGATAGGATCAATAGTTTCCCAAATTCCCCTTTGATGCGGAAAATATTACGTCGGCCAAACTAGGTACACATAGTTGACACCAACTGCAATAACATAACCAAATTTGCTATTATTGAACATTCTTTTGACTCTAAAGACTAAATTTGCTTCCATTAAACTAAAATATTTTCCTCCAAATAGAAAATCACCCAGATAAATTTAAAGAGAATATGGGCGTAGAATTAGGCACTCTTCATTGTCATTCATTCATCACCTTGACTATTAAACATGGCCTTATTGATCCTTTCATCATCCCTTTTCATTCATCACCTTCATCATTAATCATGGTCTTGTTGATCCTTTCCTCTCTTTCTCTTAGTCTTTGATCCTTATTCAATATACTTAATCGTATTTTCTATTTCGTTATCATTATTTATTAATCCTATTTATGTAATGCTCAATTAATTAAATTCCCCACTCCTCTCATTTATTTATTTATTAATTTCAATCCCATCTTACAATTATATATTTATAATTTATGCATTAAATGAAATCTTAACACTTTCATAATCTATATAAATAATATGAAAACTTTTATTTTGACACCTATCCTCCCCACACCTTCTTTTCTTCCTTTTCTTTACTCATTTATTCCATTTGTTCACTCTAATCCTTATTTTATGAGAATTTTTTATTTATAATTTTAATTTAATTATTTTATTAAAAAAATTACTATTCTAACCTTATTTTCCATATATTCTTTTATCATAATAATATTTTTTTCTCTTATTTAAAATTTATGTCATTAATTATATTAATTTCTATTTTGTTTCAAACATATAACTCATTATTATTTTATATACCAGTTCAAATGTTTGACAACCTTGACAACCCGCTTCTTGCCTGCCCTTGTTTTTTCTAATGGCTAACCTCATGGTCACCTTTCATTTTGGCTTTAAATTTCTCGCTTCTCTAACTCATTTCATTCATTTAGCTTTATTTGTCTTTGACAATGGCTGGGGTTTCCACTCGATATGTTGGATGTTTCAAACTAATGTACAAAATTCACTCCAAAAAACTATCAACAATATTTCATCTTTCATATGTCCATTTCTATTCTAAATATATTTCTTTTATTTGTTCATATTTTTTTAAATAGTGTAGTTGTATAAATTAAATGGCTAGTAAATGCCTATAGGCATCAATCCATGATAAATATCAATGAGTTAAACATACATACGTTTTTTTTTGTGAACTTGGTAGTGCTTTCTCTATTAATATCAACCAGCCACTAACATGTTTTTCACAGTAATAAAAAATGGCCTCAACTTGCCCGTAGGAAACCAGGTTGGCCATCTGTCAGTGTTAAAAAGATGTCCAAATTTTAAATAAGTCTTTTTCCACCATCCATGCAATATTTGTTGTTCTATCTATAATAAACGTCAACTTAGGAAAGTAAAGGCTACTCGACATATAACAAAATTCTGGCTAGAAACCTGGTTCACCCATCCAAGGACTCCACCGAGGCTGGGGCTTTCCAAATGGACCTCGACATCTCACTTCTCTTCATGTCTTGTAGAATTTTCTCTATCATGCTTAAAGCTAAATTGTTTAAGTATACTTGTATCTGAACTACTGCTATCTCCTTATGGAGATCCTTCCTGTTGGGATCCTTTGTTTTGGCATCCTCCTGTACTTCCTGTTACTTGTTTAATTACCATTCATTGTTTAATGCCATTGCTCGGGCTACTATGTTCTTCATAACCCAGTATTGTTGGATTATTTGCTAGAAGAGATTGTGTCAGCCATGAGTGTTCCACGGGTCTTGCACCATGGCTTCCCACTCTTCTGTCTCTATGTCCTGGTTGGTTATGGTGTCATGGAATTCCCTCTCCCACCTAGCTATTTGGGCTCTTACCTCTAGCGGGTTGTCGGCCATGTATGCGTGGATGAGAGTCTGCATATGCTCCTTTCCAATCTTTCTGCCTCGTTTTCTTTAGCTTCTGTTGGAGGTGGCTTCCCCCCCAGGGCCCTTTCCCCTACCTTCCCAGTTCCTCTATTGCCTCGTTTAACGACATCTTTTCCTTCTTTAGCCATGCTGTCTATGTTCTAGCTACTTTTTTCTTCGCTCGAACTATTCTCTACTATAGGTTTGCTCACTGAAGCGCGATGATTGATCTGTACCTCCAGGATGTGTTGAACTGTAGTTATTACAATACCTAAAATAGTAACACAAGAAATTTCATCATTTTGGATGCATACACACAAATTTTTCATACTTTTCGTTGCTCTGAACTTGGCCACTCAGTCCTTTGGTTTTGCCCTCCTTCTCCCTCAATTTTCCCCCTGACTACGCTACTCATGAGTCGTGTGGGTCATCCTTTGTGGTCCTACATGAGTCCCTAATTTGGGTTCCCTTATCCATATTCTGGAGTTCAATTGAGTTTCCAGTCCCGGACTCTCTCCTCTCAAGTATCCCTACCCGATTTTTGCCCCTAGTTATCCCTTGGGTCCTGCTCTTGATATTCCAGTTTGGGTTCGTCTCTAGCCCAGATAACCATAAACTTCCTTCTTTGGCCATTGTGATACCAACCTCTTTGTCTCTGCTACATGTTTTTTCCTTTTCATGTCTTAGGTGCCACCTGGCTAGAACTTCAATCTTCCTGCACTCTCCGTTAATGGAATCCCCATTGTCTTCTTGTCTTATCTCATTCCCTCTTTGCTCGTCTTCCCAAGGATACACTTTAACTTTACCTTATCTCATCACTCCATTATCATTCCAGGCCAGGTTAGAGTCCCAAGAACCCCAAGTCTCAACTCATGCCGAGTCATGGCTTCCCCCATCCCCCTCCTTGAATTCCTCTGAATTAATCATGACTTCAATTCTATCAGGTAAGGCGATCAAGGTAACATATCAATGATTTTCATCGACCAGCCTGCATTCATCACCAGTGTCCACCACCTTTCTCATTTCATTCCTTCACCTTCTTCCTTTGCATGCAACTATCTCCTCCCTTGTCTACCTTTGCCTCTTTTTGTTTTGTCCATCTACCCCAACTTTCTTTTATCCAGCCTCCCACGTGCCCTCTTCTTCCTCATGCTGCCCATTCTTTCATTCCTTTTCCTCGAAATGATGAACCTCTAACTCTTCCATCACTGTCTCTCAATACTTCCCTCATTTCTCCGGTTGCTCCTATTGTGGGTTTCATTCTGCTCTCATGCCACTTGCCAACTCTATTCTGCCCACCATCTTGCTTGCCCCCATGCCTTCGGCACTCCCTTCCATCCTTAGCCACACTACCCTCGCTCAATACCTTCCTCTTCCCTGCCCTGTCCTACTTTCTTCCCATCTTGTTGTCTCGTCCTCCCACATCTTGAAGCCCCTCTATCCTTGGGCCCAAGTGGTTGGTTTCTGACACCTCCACCTCCCATCTTCTTTGGCCCACCTCGTCTTCCCTATCGCACCCCAATCGGGGGTAAGCATACATACATTTTAAAAAACATGTAACAAGATTATTAGCCACTGAGATTCACCATCATTGTACCATGAAACTTAATTTGTAAATAGCTTTTGTTACAATACCATGGTTTATCAATACCATATGACGAATGTTGATATGACATTTTCTTTAATCAATTAAAGATTAATTAATTAAAAAAACATAGCTAACTTAGAGATAAATATTGACCTTTAATTTATATTTTGACATTTTCTATAGAAATTAAATCTCTACCATTCATTTAATAATTAAAAATAATTAAATTAAATTTTATAAATTCACTTTAAAATATACAACCACCCACCTAATAGTGTAATTATTTCCTCTTCGAAATAAATGCTTCATTGTATTTGCTTAATTGTATTTATACTTTTCCTTGATTATATTTAAGTTTAAGGACAATTACTAGCTACATTTCATTTACATATTTTTATGTTTTGTAGTCAAATAAAAATTTGTATAAAATTGTTAATGATAGTTCAAACTTATTGTGTGCCACACTATGACGCAAGTGTGTTCATATGGTACGCATGATGTGAACACGTCAATTTATCTAAATTTTTCGATATAGTTGACATCCAAGCTCTAAAATCATATCATCGGCTAAGACACATGCGATGAGTGGAGGGGCACATCATCGCTGAGGAGGGCACAATGGACAAAGGCAGAGAATATGTATTGAATTATGTGTATGCATGTTGTTGAATTGTGCACATTATGAAAGTGTGCAAATCAAATTATTAGAAGGCGTACAAAGAACCATGCTTATGTGATAGATAGGCTTTGCACATGTTGAGTTAACACAGTAGAAATCAAAACTAATTATACACACAACAGATAACATGGGACAGCAAGTTTAACGTGGTTCACCCAACCAATCTGGGCTACATCCACGAAATAGAGGCATCTGCAATATTATTATTCAACAGGAGATTACAACATATAATTCCTCACAAACTCTTAGCTATAAATATCCTCTACAGGCTTACATTTTATAGCTGGGAGTGGAAAACTGAATCATAAATTCTCTTACAACAAATATAGGAAGCAATAACTCCTCCTCAGAAATAACTGGAGCTAACTTAGCAACAAAACCTATTGTTGTCACAATCATGAGATTTTTTCCTAATTTAATTAACAAAAAAATCTCAACAATCTCCACCTTGACAACAATTAGCCTGATACCCTCTTCCTTTATTACTTTATCTTTTCTGCAAGCCAAGAGAAGCCAGACACCAACGTAGCTTCTCTAACAAAACTGGTTTCATGAACATGTCTGCACTGTTTTCCTTTGTATGCACTTTTTCAAGAGAGACTCCCCTTTCAGTGATAGCTTGTCTTACAAAATGGTACTTGATAGGATATGCTTTGATTTACTATGATAGGCCGGATTCTTAGCCAAATGAATTGCACTTTGACTATCACAGAATAACTTGATGTTGTCTTGTAACCTACCAAACTCACCAAACAAACCTTTCAACCAAATCGCTTCTTTTCAAGCATGTGAAGCAGCTATGTATTCTGCTTCAGTAGTGGATAAAGCAACAATGTTCTGTAGCTTTGACATCCAACTAATAGCCCCACCTGCAAGAGTAAAGACATACCCTGAAGTTGACCTTCTCTTATCCAAATCACTTGCAAAATCAGAATCAACATATCCGCAAACAAATTCACTACTCCTCTTATAAGTGATACAATAATCACTTGTCCCTCTCAAATACCGAAGCACCCATTTCACTGCTAACCAATGTTCTTTTCTTGGATTTGCTATATACCTGCTGACAACCCCAACTGCATGTGAAATATCTGGTCGAGTACAAACCATCGCATACATCAAACAACCTACTACATTTGCATATGGAATTCGATACATATATGCCTTTTCTTCATTTGTATTAGGACATAAACTAGAAGAAAGCTTAAAATGGGAAGCTAGAGGGATTGAAACAGGCTTCACATTGTTCATACCAAACCTCAAGAGTATTTTCTCAATATACTTCTGTTGTGATAGCCATAGCTTACCATTGCTTCTGTCTATGAAAATCTCCATGCCCAAAATCTGTCTTGCTGCTCCTAGATCTTTCATATCAAATGTCCTAGCCATCTAAGCCTTAACATGTTGATCTCTATTATGCTTTTGCTTGCTAGAAGCATATTGTCAACATACAACACTAAGATAATGAACATTCCATTACTTAATTTCTTAAAGTAAACACAATGATCATATTCACTTATTATATAATTTTGACTCATCATGAAAGAATCAAATTTCTTGTACCATTGTCGAGGCGATTGCTTCAGACCATACAATGGTTTCTTGAGCCCACAAACAAATTTCTTGTTGCGATTTTGAACAAACCCTTCCAGTTGTTCCATGTAAATCTCCTCATCTAAATCTCCATGTAAAAATGAAGTCTTAACATCTAGTTGTTGTAATTCTAAATCAAGTAAAGAAACTAATGCTAATACAATTCGAATTGAAACAATTTTTACAACTGGTGAAAATATCTCATGAAAATCAATGCCTACTTTCTAAGAAAAACCTTTTGCAACCATCCTTGCTTTGTACCTATCCTCTGTATCATCAACACCCCTTTTCAATTTGTAAACCCATTTACATCCCACAGTTTTTTTTGTCTTTAGGAAGTTCTACCGGATCCCATGTGCCATTCTTGACTAATGCCATCATCTTGTCCTTCATAGCTTCTTCCCACTTTTCACTTTTAGAACCTTCTACAGCTTCCTGATAGCACAAAGGTTCATCATCATTAGCGGTTAAAGCAACTGAAGTAACATAATCATCATACCTTTTAGGAGGACATTTGATTCTTGTGGACCTCCTTAAAGATGTTTTTGGTACTTCCACAATTTGCTTATTATTATTTGTAGGAACTTCTTCATGATCTGCATCTGAAACTTGTTCATCTTGACTATCATCAGTATTTGAGCTGGTTTCAAACTGAATGTGTTGAAGCTTAGATACATTGTCCTGTTTCAATTTATCATCTACATCTGGATTTTCAAGTGAAGATTCATTAAATTTAACATCTCTGTTAATGATGATCTTATGAGTAGTAGGATCCCACAATCTGTATCCCTTAGTCCCATCACCATATCCAACAAAGATATATGTTTTTGATTTAGGATCTAATTTAGAACGTTGATGTTTCAGAACTAGAGCATATGCATCACAACCAAAAACATTAAGTTTAGAATAATCACAAGGATGACCTTTCCATACCTCTTGAGGAATTTTGCATCCTATTGTAGTTGATGGTGATCGATTTATCAAATAGCAAGCTGTAGAAACCACTTCTGCCCACAATTCTTGCTGCAAATTGGCGTTACTAGGCATACTTCTTGCTTTCTCTAAAAGAGTCATGTTCATGCATTCAACAACTCCATTTTGCTGAGGAGTATATACAGTGGTTTTATGTCTTTCGATCCCAGCATCCTTGCAATAATTATCAAATTCCTTTGAAGTAAACTCACCACCATTGTCATTTCTTAAACATTTAATGGTTCTTCTAGTGATGTTTCAACTAATGATCTAAACTGTTTGAAAACTGTAAATACATCAGACTTCTTCTTTAACATGTAGACCCACACTTTTCTAGAGAAATCATCAATAAAAGATACAAAATATGACGATCCTCCATATGAGGTTGTAGGAGATGGACCACAAACATCAAAATGGATATAATCAAGGATTCCCTTACTAGTATGTTTTCCAGTTTTAAACTTCTGCTTGGTTTGTTTCCCAAACAGACAATGTTTGTAGAAATCTAACTTAACAGACTTTAAATTAGGAAGTAACTTACGATCAGATAAAATATTTAAACCTCTTTCACTCATATGGCCCAACCTTTGATGCCATAAACAAATAGAATTATTGTCGTTTTCAGACACTGTAGAAATATGATCTGACTCTGTTCTTCCTTCTAACTAAAAAAAATTTCCAACCTTCTTTTCTTTCATTACTAGTAAAATTCCTTTATAAAATTTCATTACTCCACCTTGAATAAAAGTTTTATATCCATTAGTGTCTAGAACACCTAGTGAAATGAGGTTTTTTCTTAGTTCAGGTACATGTCGTACATCAGTTAAAATTTTATTTGTCCCATCAAACATTTTAAGCTAGATGCTTCCAATTCCCACAATGTTACATGTGACATCATTTCCCTTGTAAACTACTCCATCATTGATTGATTTATAAGTTTTAAACCATTCTTTATGAATGCACATGTGATTTGATGCACCAGAATCTAACAGCTAATGTTGATCATGATTATACAAATTAATTGATAACACTTCATCACTCATACCTGAAATGGATGCCGAACCTGTATCTATCGTGTTTGCTTCTTTCTTCTCTGTCAAAGAGTCTTCTTTCGATGTTTGTTGTCTCTTCCAACAGTCCTTCTTCAAATGTCTCGATTTGCCACGAAACCAGCATTTTACCTTACTCTTCTTCCCTTTCGATTTTGAACACGAGTTGTTGTGCTTACTGAAGTGCTTTCTTTAGAATGACCTCTGACCATCATTGCTTCTGATGTAGAGGTCTCTGAATTTGACTTCTTCCTTGTTTCTTCGGACAACAAAGCTCCAACAACATCATCAAATTCAAGGGTTTCTGATGAACTAAGACTTATAGAAGTAACAAAATGATCCCATGACTCCATCAACGAGCATAATAAATTTACAGCTTTATCTTCTGATTCAAATTTTACTTCTATACTTTCTAACTACACCAGGAGAGTATTAAAGGTATTCAAATGATCAGTAATAGATGTACCTTCTTTCATACGCAAACTATATAACTGTCGCTTCAGAAGAATCCTATTGGTTAAGGATTTTGTCATGTACAACTTCTGAAGCTTTTTCTACAAACCAGCAGCAATTTTCTCTTACGCGATGTTAAACAAAACATCATCCACCAAACACAATCGAATGTCGCTCAGTGCTCTTTCATCGAAGTCATTGTTGGAAATAATACTGAGAGGGGGGGGGGAATCAGTATTATCACATTAATAAAACTTTTCATTTCCAAACTCTGATTCATATATGCTACTTCCACAACTTCTTATGATTAAGCTAATTGATCTTCAATGAGTGCATTAGAACATTATCCACCATATTATCAGTTAACAGATGCAGTAACATAGAATAGATCACACATAAGGCACACACATGAACACCATGATATAAGGTGGAAACCCAATGCGGGAGAAAACCACCTGCTGCAAGTCATCTCAATCTTCTTCTAAATAAGAAAATCCTTTTACAATATTTGTACTGGTGCAGTCTTATACCAGTACGGGAGCTACAACCCCCTTTGCTCTTGTACTAGCCGATCCATTTACTAGTACGCAAGCTGCTACCTGCTACAATGCTCCAAAGATTCCCCTTTGCTTTTGTACTAGCTTAAGTACTAGTACGTAGGCGCTAGCCTACAATCTTCTCTCCTCCAGGTACCACGTTTCATCAATTTTCATACTGAATACACTGAAGCACAAAACATAATCTGAAAGGCCACGTTTCATCCAATTTTCATACTGGATCCATAAACATCAAATGATCATCAAGTACGAGTAAGTCACCCAGATAACCAGATCCACAATAACAGAAAACTAAACCCAGAACACCTTCTGCGGCGTCTCCTGCGGCGCTTCCTCACTTTCGCAGCTGCAACGCTCGAGAGATCACCCTTCACAGATTCGCTTTCCACTTCACTTTCATATAGATCGAGCTTTTGAAACAATAACCCAATATTTCAGATCTTAAGATATTCAACCCGAAAGCATGCCTAAGCCAAATGATCTCCTTTGCTTTATATAGGCAAGCTCTTCCTCAAATCATGGATCATGGGGCTCAATAATAATAATAAAATAAAACAATACCATGGGCCAAAACCATAACAAACCAATACCATCAACTCAATACTAGGGATCAACACGTCTGTCGAGATGCCATGGTCCAAAAACCATAGGTTCAAATTCCAAGAACTAACTACCATGGACCAAAGGTAAGTTTTCCCACATGAAATAAACTTTTCTCCATAGGTTCAAATTCCAAGGACTAACTACCGTGGACCAAAGGTAAGTTTTCCCACATGAAATAAACTTTTCTCCATAGGTTCAAATTCCAAGGACTAACTACCATGGACCAAAGGTAAGTTTTCCCACATGAAAATAAACTTTTCTCCACATGAATAAACTTTTAATCTCATCACATATTGAGAGCCATGCCATGGGTGTTGCCATCAAGTACAACACTTTAGCCATAATGCCAACAATCTCCCCCTTTGGACTTGATGGCAAAGCTTACTTGTGAACTGTCATCTGATCCCTTTTGTTGTCCGGTAACCCATGCACTCTGTCACATCTGATATTTCTTCTGTAGATTCATCTGAATGTATACAAGTGAGATGATCTTCTATGAGAGGGTTGCCATCAGGTACAACACATGCATCATAATGCCAACA
>APFE031544026.1:2294-42016 GCA_000404065.3 Pinus taeda
GCCCTGATGGCTTGATTTTTGATTGGTCTGCAAAGTATATTGCTCCATCAACATTGTCAGTAAATTCTTCAAAAAAATCTTTTCTATGAGTCATGTGGCAGGTTGCTCCTGCATCAAGCAACCAATCATTTTTCCAAGAAGCAAGTGAAGAAATAAATAAATCTCCATTTACTCCAATATTACATTGTGCCACAACATAGTGAGCGGATTCAGGTGCTTTACCCTTGTCTGTGTCATTAGTTTTACCTTTCTGTTGGCTTCTTTGCTGCTCAATTTTGTCCCATGGTAACTTGCATGTAGAGGTATCACGTGATCCATTTCTTTTACAGCGTATGCAGTGCAAATCTGCCTTTTCTCCTTGAAAGTGTCTGCCCCCCCTGCCTTTGAAATATTTTCCTTTTCCTCTTCAACCACCTCGTCCTCTTGAAGAATCTTGAGCAGGATGCTTTTCTTTATGAGTAAGGCACACAACCTCTTCAGAAGATTCAGGGGTTGTCTTCTTTCCAAAAGCTTTCTCTCTTTCAGCAAATTTTTTCACAAGAGAGTCAAAGGTAATGTCTTTAAGATTTCCATTTGCTTGAAATGACTCAAGATAATTGGAGTAACTAGGATAAAGTGCCTTGAGAAAAGTGATAAGAGGGATATCCAAATCAATTTTAGTGGCTTGGACATGCATTATAGACTTTACTTCGGATGCAAGAGCAAGAGGATCATTATTTTGCAATTCAAGAGTGAAGAGTTTAATCATGAGTTGAACAACTTCAAGTGCAGAATGTGAGTCATAGAGTTCTTTAAGCTTTTGTAAGGCTCTGAAAGCAGTTGAAAATGGCGTAATATGGTGACTCACCTCTTCATTTACAGATGTTGCAATTAATGCATAGGCTTTGCTGTTCGTATTTTCCCAAATGGCGAGCTCTTTGTCTGAGGTAGGCTGTTCTGGCTGTTTGTCTCCATCTCCAGTGCACACTCCTTTCCACAACTCATTGAAAATGAGGGTCCGTTTTATCATCTGGGACCACTCAGGATAGTTCTCCTTGCCAGTGACAACTATTCCCACAATGGATATGATTGAATGCATACTATAACAAAAACTTCTGCTGCTGCAATATATATATATATATTTACTCCTAATGGGAAAAAATATAATTCAACCTAAATATATTGTGGAGCAGCTCCAATACAAAAAAAACTGTACAGCGCATTCAATGCTTCATGCCACAGTGCTTTGACCCACGACCTTGTTTTAAAAAAAAACTCTATTCAATACATGGCATTCAACGATTTTTATATGCCAAAAAAAAACTTCAATGCCTACACGAGTGGGGCAGCATATGGTGATACCAGCGATCAATGTAATATACCAAGACTATGTATTAAGGCAACGTAAATACAACAGACTTCAATATATGGGGCAACGTTCAACAGACTTAATGTAAATAATGTAATTAATAGCAGCACTGGCCGATACAAGAACTGATACTAGCGTTCAATATATGGGTGGACAAAACTGTGTAATATGTAATACCAACAATATCAAGCGTAAATGGCGGTAAAGATAAACAGTGGTATGGTAATGGCGGTATTACATATATGGTAATGGTGGTAAAGAATAACACAACGTATATCAAGAGCAAACCAAACACTGTTTCCTCTTGCGCAGAGTGTACTCATACCAGATAGCTCGGTCTCACATTTGAGCAATCTTTCCAACTGGAAATTGCATTCGGTTCGCTGGTTTAGATCCGAAACAACACCAATTTGTTATAGGAACAACACCATGGTGATCAGCAAAAACGTTTTGCTTCAAATTCTGCATTGACATGCAACGAGGGAAGAGCAAATTCTGCGTCCAATGCTTAGAGTGGTGAGGTCGAATCTGTCTGCCTTCAGGAGCTTGCCCGGATTGATACAAGGGCCTCTACTTCTTGTACGCTATATGGTGAAAGAGGGTTCTGGTTATGGATTATGGTGATAAGGGCAAGCCACTGCACCTCAACCTCAACCATTTACTTTGAAACTGTACGCATTTCACCATGAGTATGCGATAGCCAGAGACGAGATGCAGTCGGACAGTCAAAGGACTCTAAGAACCACAACTTGTCCCCTCGAAAGAAAATTCTTCTAACGCAGAGCGCAGAGGACGCAGGTAATGCAGCGTTTAGACAGTGGCAATGACTGTGGAGGGGATAGGTCGGAATATATGGAATATAGCAGACAATGGTTATGTGCAGAAGCCACGCAGTGGGTAACACTGAGCGCAGAATGGTGCAAACAATAATTATGGCAGAGAGCCCAGAGAGCGCAGTAGACAGATTCCACAAGAGGACAGACTGCAAGAAAATGGCAGAAGGGAGTTACAACTAATTTTGAGAGCTGGCTCTGATACCATGTCAGACCAGGCAGTAACTCCTCAAAACAAATCAATTCGTATTATTCCTTTAGGTTGGTCTTTATTATATACATGAGGGAGACTGTTCACTTCATCTCCCAATGATTGTCCATATCTCTTATTATTTATTTACATTGATTATATTTATTCACCCAATCCTGATGATTAGGTGTCGACAGAGTTGTTGCCATTATATAGTATATTTTGTCCCTCAATTAGGCCGACTTGGTGGAGGAGGACTAAATGACCTATTTTAGATAAAAATAAATTTGTTTCTTGATTGACAAAGCCCAACAAGGGTCTTTTACATCACAACATGGACAAGGACACTTGACATAAACCCTAGAAGCCTATAGTGCAGGCTTTGACCTAAGAACCATTGACCAAAGCATGAAACCCATGCTTTAATAAGCCAAATTCTTTAATAATAAAATTTATTTTCCTTTCTTTTGACAAATATATTATATCATGACTCAAATACAATTATGAAGACCAACAACAGTTACATTCTTCAACAAAAATAATTCTAGTATGATGAAAAATGAGTCATGTAAGAAGCCTAGGTAGCTCAGGACTATACTAGCAAGTAAGTTCACTCTAGGGAGTTTTTTTTCCTTAGCCCATTATTTGTGTTTTTCAACACTTATAATTAGTTGAGTTTTTCTCCCAAATATACCCCAAAGCTAAAGTGCGCTTTACGGTAGAGTCTTAGGTGAGTCCTAGTGTCTAGAATTAATGTATATTACCATACCAGATCTCTAAAGTTTCGCAGAATTTGGTTTTCTAAGTGTCAGTTTTTAATTATTAAAAATTTCTCACTAGTCGAGATTTTTAATAATTATTTGATGTAAAACGTAATAAGTGTTGTCTATAGAAGTTGTAGGGGGTATGAGTAATCAAAATTAGACCTCTACTATTGGAAACATTGAGAGGGGGGTGAATCAATATTCCTTAGCAATTAACATTTTTAAATATTTTTAGAGCATTAGTTAATCTTCAATTATTATTAATGTTTATGCAGTGATAACAGTGAATAAAATAACACAGTAGGCACAAGAATTTTAGGTGGAAAACCCCCTCTGGGTCAAAAACCACCGAATGCTTTTCTAATAAATTCTTTAACCTTCAACCCCAACTGAAATGAAAGCAACAACTTCCTAGAATTCTAGAAAATCATTCTTCTCCAGCTCCCATTGGAAGGACGCCCCAACGCTCTGGTTTCTTCAGTAGTCAATTAAATGGATGCTCCAACTTCCTAGACCAACCTACCACCTTGAAGTGTTCACAGACTCCAAATTGTAGGTGACTTCATGCACCTGCCTGGCACCTCCCAGCCACCCTTAAATGACTGAAATGAGCCAAGAGTGTGAATTCTCGTACCAGGGACAACGATCCATGATACAATATGATTTACAACGATTTTGACCAAACACCCAATCACACTTTGACCTACAACCCAACCATGACATCATCCCAACAAAGACTCCTATACCTCCCAATAATGCCTTTTAGACTCTAGGAAAATTGACTCTTTTACAATAATGCCTTTTCCAATGATGACACTTTTACAAATGACTCCTTTACAACTTTACAATGATGACTCTTGGCCTTGACACTTCTTCACAATATACGGATGGTTTTTATGTCTTCAAGGGATGTTCCGCTGCAATGCCTCCTTTGATTTGATACTTTGCTCTTGAATTCTTGCTTGAAGCTGTACTTGAATCTTCTTCTACTTGCATGCAAAATTTGCTCGGTGAAACCAATCCCAAAACAAAACAAAATATCCTTCAACTTACCTTTGCCTGCAAAACACATGTAAGTGCATAATAATGAATAAATACAAATTAAGATTACAATGCGTACCTAAAGTGTGCTTGTCACTTTTGCTGTTGGCTTGTTGCAGCAGTAGACAAAGACTCCCACTCTTGATATAGGCCTAGACTCTATGTAAGACTATATCCAAAAACGACCTAAAGATATATAAAATAAAAACTGATGACAAACCCTAGACTTGTGATGGACAAAGTTCTAAGTACAACAACAGAGACCATTCTATCAACTATGGCAAGACAAGTAACATGAACTTACAACATCATATAGATTTAGCAAACTTGGTGTAGCATGAAGAATATGTAGCATAAAATGTGTAGTATCAAGAATAGGACATCCGAAAAACTAATTAGAGACATAGAGATATAACCGAGACACTGTATATACTTATGTTGTCTTGCAAAAACATATGTCAGAGATGATACTCAAAATTCAAATGTAAACACTAATCATACATACCTTGCTGTAGGAGACTTACCCTTGACTGTTGATGTGTGGTCCTTACTGCAGTGATCCTTGAATGCATGCTTTTTCTTGCCTTCTAGAAGCTCTATATTGAATTTGTTGTATCTATGTAATTTCGGACCTCTAGGGTCTGAAATTTCGTCCTGTGGTAGCCCTATGAGTGCTCTTTCCAACTCCATGGGTCTGATCAAGATTGGATTTTTCAAGAAAGAGTTATGCCCAATCTCCCACAATGACCTGATTATAGACTGGTTCAGTAGAGCGAACTTGTACGAAGTGCCACGTGTCACTGTTGCGACCTTTGACCCTGAAAATGCTACTCCACAAACTATAGTCCATCCTCTTTCTGTGACTATTTACGAAATTTGAATCCAATGCTCAGAGAGAAAGTTATGACAATTTTCCCAATGTCGCCTGTTTGACATGGAATTCAGGAGCTTGCAAAAACCCTAACTTCCTCAGGTCATATCTTCGAAAATATAGCGAACCAAGCTTTGAAATTCAGTCACGAGGTTCATCAAGATTTCGGCTCAAATGGGTTTTTATTTCAGCTTCTGAAGCTTCGCAGAACATAAAGTTATAGTGAAAATGCCATGATGACCTGTTTGAAGCCACAAAATCCCTACTAGAGGAGGATATGAGGGTCATTATTTATATGAATGTCTTGAGTTGAGAGGGTCCTCAACAAGTGAACGTTGGAGGGATTTTAGGAGCAATTTTTTTTTTTAATTATTGACTATTCAATGACCACAACCAATTATGAGTGCCATGCTACAACCCCATAGGGTTTTAGCCCACTAACTGGGGTTACTAACTTCAAACATGAATATCTCTCAAACTGTGAAGAATTACTTGGCGTGCCATATATCAATGGAAACAAATCGACGAGTAGAATCCATCTAGAAGATCCTTGACTCAGAATAGAGTAAGTTGTCAAGTCAAAATGCCCATGCAAGATTAGGGTAGCCCCTGGTGTTGCTTGGGTTGACATCAATGACAACCACTGATCAAAATTTATTTTCCTTTCTTTTGACAAATATATTATATCATGACTCAAATACAATTATGAAGACCGACACCAGTTACATTCTTCAACAAATATTATTCTAGTATGATGAAAAATGAGTCGTGTAAAAGGCCTAGGTAGGTTACAACTATACTAGCAAGTAAGTTCACTCGAGGGAGTTTTTTTTTCCTTAGCCCATTATTTGTGTTTTTCAACACTTATAATTAGTTGAGTTTTTCTCCCACATATACCCCAAAGCTAAAGTGCGCTTTACAGTAGAGTCTTAGGTGAGTCCTAGTGTCTAGAATTAATGTATATTACCATACTAGATCTCTAAAGTTTCACAAAATTTGGTTGTCTAAGTGTCATTTTTTAATTATTAAAAATTTCTCCTAGTTGAGATTTTAATAATTATTTGATGTAAAATGTAATAAGTGTTGTCTATAGAAGTTGTAGGGGGTATGAGTAATCAAAATTAGACCTCTATACCTCAAATTTCTATCTAGACACACTTTGAGGGTGGAAAAATATCTATTTACTCCTCAAAGACCCTTTTTCTAATTTTTGGCAAAAAAATGGCAAATAATTAGCTAAAAATTAGCCAGAAAAATAATTCAGTGAGTTTGGGCGAGCACCCACCTTCTTGTGGTGAATTCATCCGAAATTCACAAGACAACTTAATAGTGTAGTTCAGTTTAGATTGGAGGACCAACATAGCCGTGAAGCAGATTCTTGAGGCCAGTTTCCCATCTCAACTATTTTGTTGTATCATCATGTAAACCCCAGTTTCTATTATAATAAAAGTTGAGATTGTTCTTGCTTATTTTGTTATTATTTTGCCGTATGCTATTGGTTATATTTTTACATGGAAATGTTCTGTTGAAATAAAAGGAAACTTTTATGGAGTAAATTTGGTTCAGTTAAATTTCTGCATAATCAGCAAAATATCCCGTTTGGAATATTACATACCCCACCCGGGTGTTCATAGGGTATGTCCTTCAAGTACTATTCTTATCCTGGATTCCCCTTCCTCAAAGAATATCGGTCTTCTATGACTACTCTTATCTTGGATGCCCTACCACATCCTCAAAGAGTATCGGATGCCATATGCTTACCCAATCCTCCATGATTTTTTTCCCAAGTGAAGACAAGAATGATGTGTTTATCTCTCCCTCTCAACTAGGGAGGATGTATCCACTCCAATGAAGGAATGTACCCATTCCTATAAAAGGAATGTACCCAAGCTCCCACTTAATTAGGGACCTGTTTTCAGCAGCAACTCTTTCTTCATTGGTGGAGATCACAGGACCTTCAACTGCTTGTAGTTCTCCTTCATTCGTTGTCATGAACTTCATTTTTTAACATTATGGAGCCTTCATCTTTGGGACTTCTTCATAGGGCATCAGCCATCCATCACTTTCCTTCTCAAATTAGGGTAGTCATGTCTTTCTTCCTTTTATCAGAGAGTGATACATTAGATCATATCTGGCTTTTCCTCATACAACTACCTTTTCCACATCATGTATTCTTCAGGATCTTCCATCCCACCACATGAGTACCAGTTGTCGATGACATCCACACCCTTCTTTCAGTAGTCCTGTATTAGCCCATCCAAATATTGTTCAAAAATCAGAAATGAACATCAAATAAAAAATTACCTTTTGTGATGGCCCTTCATCATGAAATCTGTTTTCCGCAACATCAACATCTTGCATTCATATTGACAAATCTCCAAGATATTCATTCGTCAATGGTCTTCTTTCTTTTCAGACTTTTCCAAGGTCTTCATATCTTTCCCATGGAGATATCATAGTAAATTCTTCTAGTTATAGGATGTTGATTTCCTTCTCCATAGTTGCATTTTTCATGATCTCTTCCTTTCTCTTTATTCACATATTACTTCCCAGGAACTCCCAATCATAGTTCCTTCATTTTGTCAACCACCTCATATTTCATATGAGGACATATTATGTTGATTTCATCTAGTTAATATGTGACCCATGCCTTTATGCATCCTTTTTAATGAAAGAGATCCTCTTCCCTTGAACATGCTCATCCATTCTTACTATCTGCAACTATATAATGACATGACTTAACTCAATGAATGTATGCATGCATACTTCTTTTCTTCTTTGATCATCTAGACTTCCTTCAGCAGCTTCCTGTCCTTGATTGAGAGTGCTTCAATCATCTTTGACTTGTTGCATTCCTTTTTCATCACACTATCATTCTTCTAAACAATGAATCCCATCCCAAGTGGAATTCTTAGTGAGGCAGCTTTCAAGAGATGAATCTTCTAATGAATACTCCAGCAGAGGATCCTGATTATCCATCTTGCAAATGCTCCTTTCCAATGATGTATGACGAGCTTCATATACTAGATGACTTCCTTCTTCCATAAGTACTACTTATGTTTCTAATGAGGTTACCAAGAGCTACTATTTCCTATGATGACTGCAACAAGTATGTAGACTTTTACTTTAGTTATGACATGAGCTCTTGTATGCTTACAATGATGCCTTCTTAAGATGCATCCTATCATTCTTCAACCATGACAGAGGTCTTTTACATCATGAATAGTGTCTAAGGGTCCATATAGTTCCCTTCTTCCATCATGTTTCACAAAGGATCAACCCATCCATCTTTATTTCTTGTATCTGCAATATAACTTAACAAGCACCCGAAGCAAAGAATATGATACCTAAACATGATGCCAAGTTATCCTTCTAGGGTTTCTATGCAACCAAGAGGTCATCCTAGGGTTTATTAGGTACAAACACTAAATCATATTATGTCACATTAGGGATTCTCCCATGCCCTAACATCCTAACAAATCCTAGAAGTCAAGTTATAGGGAACAACTACCTTAATATTAGGGTTTCTAAATACTAGGGCTTCTTATCAACCATCTATAGTTAAAGATACAAATTCTAGAGCCATAACTTCAACATCTTATGATGGACCCTTAAAAATAAAAAATATTATACACACCTTATGATTATTTACCTGGATGCCATGGTTCCTTCACAGTGATATCTTTGTTGTCCTTTTTGCTATCTTTCTTTTATTACTCTTCCGGCGAGACCAACTTCTCCACGAGCTCTTTTGTACTATATTTGACAGTTTGAAGACTTCTTTGCTGTAAATGTTCACAGTAGGGAATCTTCTTGCTGTATTTGTCAACTGTCTGTAGATTCTTATTTGCAATCTCTTTTAGAATGTATTTAAATGATTGTCAAGGCACTTCGACTGGAAGGTTAGCCTTTATCAAATGATTGATCCTTCCACAAAGAACAAGTATATGTGAATTGTTGATGTTTTCATTCTTAGTGCCATAGATGTTTGACTCACCCTAGACTTGGTTTTTGCAATTATTGAAATGAATGTCTATATTGACTACCTTAATGATTCGGAGGATGACAAGATACTTGATACTGAAGTTGCTTTAGTAGGATAGCCCTTTGGAGAATAAGTAAACAGTCCTTTCTTTCAAGGCTTAGATGCTTGATTTTCTTACTAGAGGACTCAAGTTGTTTTTGAACATTTGAAATGTGCTTTCGACTTCTTGAAACAATGACTTTATATCACTTTATTATGTCCATAGTTTGTAGGTCTTTTTGCTTAGTGAAGGCCAAATATTGTAGTTAAGACTCTCGATTGATTTTGGAATTAGATTGGGTCCTTTTAATGTCTTGAGAGATGTAGTTCATTGTAACTTCCTTGAGATCATACCTTGAGATTTTTGTGCCAAGAATTTATCAAGCTCTCTTTTTGACTTCGACCCTAAGTATTCTTCAAGATTCATCCTCATTTGATGCCCCCCTTCAAGCTGCTTTTACTCATCTTGTTTTTGTAATTCTTGATGATCTTCCAATGCTTCTATCCTTGAGTGTCCTTCTTTGAGCTTCCCTTTCTTGACTTGATGCCTTAGCTCTAATAACATGTTGATTCATTGTCATGTCCCTTTTCAAACACATTTGTAACAGGGTGTTTCCACACATTTTTGCACAATTTTGGCTAAGGGAAAGAACCCAACATTTTCGACTTAGGGACTTAGGAGGAAATTCAACTTAATTTGGTTGCTAGTGGAAGGTGGGGGCCATCCATGTGGGAATTCAAACTAGGCCATTCCAATGGCTTGAAGGGAATTCAAAGTGTTGGATGGAGGGGCCCACATGAGGCAAAGAGGGCCCACAAAGATAAAAGGAGGAGAGAGCTCTCATTTGGATTCATTCTTACACCTTGCAATCAAAATTACTTGATTGTTTGCTCTATTGTTTAGCTGAGTCAACCGGCTATTTAGCAACGAATCTCTCAAGCGGGAGATTCAACCTCTACTTCGGGGGACCATCGGTGCCCACCCTAGAGAGGCAGTTCCATAAGTATTTCAAGAGTTCCGGGAGTGTGTACAACACTACCAAACAGCTACAATAGGGAGTGCGTATTTCTGGCTAGCTGGAGAATACGTAGGGAGAGTTTGGAGCTATCAGTGGTCAAGCATTTGCCAGGAGAGTTAGAGGATTGGGAGAGAAACAAAGGGCCAACCTTTCTTGTGAGTTTTGGAGTCAACAGAGCCTGCATCCCAACAGTTCGATTTATAGTTACCCAGGGCTTGCACAGAGAGTTATCACTAGGGTCACGTGGGAGTTGGAGGAAGGAATTGTAGAGTTGGAGCTGGATGGGAGAAGTAGGAGATCGCTTGGAGGGCCATTTGAGGAGGATTTCTGGAGTTGGGAGAGAAGAGATTGACAGGATCAGTCATAACAACATAATCGAAATTAGCGGAGGGCCAAGCTGTGAAAGTTCAATTTTGAAGGTTGGAACCAAAGGGAAACCCTTTTTGGGTTTTTTCTGGGTTTTGGGCAAGGATCACACTCTTGATTTTATAGAATTTTCTAGGCAGATCTAAGGGGTCAAACAGGGGTCCCAACTCAGCCAACAACTAGAGGAGTTAAGGGGAATTTGGGCCAAAATTCCGAGGTCAACATTTGGCCAATTCCTTCATGGGTTTTTCTATGTTTAGGCCAAGGAGCAAGGAGCTGAAATCTCATAATTTTCTGAACATGGGAAACAGTGATTCCAACCCTTCTAAGTCAACAGACAGAGCAATTTTCTGGGGCAGCGCAGTTCAGTTTGGTGCAACAGTTGTAGCAGCATTCAATTCAACATTTTCTCACCTAGGTTTTGTCATGCTTGTCCATTGAGACAAGCCCGTGTTCACCATTCTATTTTACTATTGTATTTTGCTCTTGAAGAAGTAATAAAATGGCTCAACAGTTCTCTATTTCCAATGTTTCCATGGGTGCTTAATGTATATTTCATTTTTCTGATTGCTGGATTGTTTGCAAGCTTTGTATATCACTTATATTCCTATTTAGGATCATTATAGTGGTATCAGAGCCATGATCTTGGCCAACTGTGGGGTAGCCATATAGATCATGGAAGATTTGGGTATGTATGCACAGTGACGGATTAAACCATAGACAACTTATGGCTCAAAGAAGATTTAGTATGCAGGAATTCTGGAGTGGAATCCATTAGAATGATGAGAGAATGGCCCAGTTGAGGAAGGTGTCGGACCAAATCCATTCTCATCCTTACAGCGGAGACATTAGTGGTACGCAGGCTATAGGGTGCAACCATCCACATTGTGTGGGGAAAGTCGACAGAATCAGGGCATCAAACCTCTTCAAAAGGAGCAGACAGGATAGGGACAGTTAGAGGGTGAGACCAGGGGGCGCTTTTGCTGGTGGAGACCTGTCTTTAGATATCAGGAGCCTAACGAGGAGGTTTTTCTGGGTACACTAGAGCATGAGGAGGATGTCATTGTGTCCAATGTGACGCAAGAGTCACCCTTGTTGGAGATTCCATTGATAGCTCTAGTTGACACGTTGGGGGAGAGAGTAGAGCACACACCCACAGGGCCTTCCATTGACGAGGTGCCAAGAGACATGGAGGTGTCCATCATTGAGGAGGTGCCATCCGTTGTTGAGGTATCCATTGATGAGGTATCCGGGGTTGTGACTGAGTACTCAAGTGATAATAGCGCACCACAGGTTGATGAGTTGCCGGGAGACATCTCCACCATTGATGCGGAGCCGATAGGTACAGAGGCATCTAGATTTATGCCAGAGTTACCAGACGACAGTCACCTGCAGTTGATTGGCGAGCATGTCTTGCGTGTTGGATTGTCTATGGAGGAGCAGTTGGTGGCTCATGTTGAGTCCATGATGGAGGAGGATGTGCAACCATCCTTCGGGCTAGCCATTGATGAGGGGCAACATAGAGATCACATGTTGGGTTTTCAGCACAGTTCGTTTCAGAGGCACATTGACGAGATCTACAACGTTATTAGCCCACCCTTATGCATTGGATTGAGGGAGGTAGTGTTGTCTAGACATACCTTAGGGGGAGGTCAGGTTAGCAAGACTGAGCGACATGAGCTGAGTATGACACTGTATTAGCTTGGAGGGTTTGTTTCTTCCATAGGGGATTGTACATTTGATCCCTCCTTCGGGATTGGGTGGCGAGAGGTACTGAGCTGGTACCCGATGGAGCAGGCTAGGCGGTTGGATACATCCATGGCCACATTTCAGTAGAGGCCATGGATAACCATAGGGACTCGAGGGCCAGACTGTTGTTGGGATCCAGGTGGGATTTGCCATCACATCATAGAGTCGTTAGGTGATGGTAGTAGCTGCGTGATGGATTTGATGTTTGGGCGCACACACATTTTCAGATCTCCATTAGAGCTCGGGACAACACTAGTAACAAGATGGTTTGATAGGGGAGCAGACCAATTTCATGAGTTGTCTTGGCATATTAATTGTGCATGGAGTCATAGGGTGATTAGCCTACTTTGGCAGGAGCTGGTAGGAGGAGGTGGCATTGGCACACCACTGGACAGGGAATTACATGGAGACGATGCTCTCTCACTGGTATATTGGACACTGGAGCTACTAAGGATAGGCACAATAGTGTCATTCCCATTGACATGTGAGGAGTCATACCGCTCAGGTCTTTCAGGGCATATGGGGAGATGTAGCCCACATCATGGAGGGATTACTAGCAGATTGGTGGATGCGTTGGCACATGAAGGATGGCATATGATATAGGGTGGTACGATAGTAGGCAGTGGTACCTAGGGGTGCACAAGGATATGCCGCAGAATCCAATCTTATGAAGAGAGATGCGACCTGATGCATCTAGACCCAATTTTAGAACCTAGCATCTAGTGTTGTATAGAGGTAAGCAGTGATGAGCAGTGGCCTGTAGAGGAGCATGGAGATGCGTGGTTGTTTGATGTAGCATGTTGGTTTGCATTGAGCGACTCACCTCGCATCGAGTACACGTGGGGAGAGCCAGATACAGTGACACAGGTAGGAGACGAGACGGTACAACAGTAGCATGGAGTATCCAGTGTTGTACAGGGATAGGCTACAGCATATAGTGTTAGGTCGAGGACTACAGGGATACTCGGTGGGATTCAGGGGCATATGGTGCTGCACAACAAGGTCTTGGAGGGTTGCCTCCAAGGAGACTTATGGACGGAGCCATTGGGCATACCTTTGGGTGTACTTCACCAAGGATCGACGGGGACACAAATGAGTGATACTCGATGGTATCCATGGGGACTCACATGCCTGTCCCTCTTATACATCACTTACATGCACAAACGACCTGGTTGTTGTCCTTTGACACTCTGGGTGCGAGCAGCTGGGGACAGGGAGCTCACCCGAGATATTGGGATGACACTCAAGTTTCAATGCACTAGGGGAGAGACTTAGTGGTGGCATTGGGTTGGTGCATGAGTTGACAACCATAGGTTAGGGGATGAGGTTATCATCTGCAGGGGTGGCATATCGTTCATTAGTGAGCCTACACCTGGGGAGTAGGTCACGAGGGAGACATGTGTCACTCTTTCCACAGGGCATGTCAGGACCATGCATGAGCAGAGGATACCGTGTACGATTGAGACAACTTTCCAGTATGTGTCCGACCTCCAGACATTGTATTGGCACATTATCGAGAGGGCGAATGGTAGACTCAGGGGAGATGGTTGGCAGGGATAGGAGGGTTCCACATACCTTGAGTCAATTACGAGTATCAGATACCCATCTTTTGGTTGCATTCAGGGGGTAGCTCTTTAGCACACGTGGCTCCCAACGATCATCGGTACTACACAGTGGCATGCACAAGGAAGATTAGCATGCATCAGATTAGCCCACGATATATGGAGCCTATATAGTGATCACATGCAGGGACTAGAGATCAGGGCCAGAGGGATTCCATCGGTTGACAGGGCTATCCCACAACAGGTTTGGCTATGGGATGCAAGGATTCAGTTAATCAATAGATCACTTGTGATGAGCAGAGTCGTGGCAGAAGGTGATATAGTTCGCTCATGGATGACACATGGCGGTTCACAGAGGGTTTCATCATATGGAGGGGTAGAAATTCTCTGTTGTTGCACAGGTTTAGAGTTAGATTTGGATGGGTAGGCCTTGGTGCCATGGAAATGCCCAGGCAGGATGTGTCTTGCCTCTTTTAGTACTCCACCATCGAGTTCCAGGAGAGGAGGATATTGACTGCGCATGATGGGGAGTATGACATAGTTAGAGTAGCACAACGTCAACATGGTGGCACCACTCTGGGACTAGCAAGGAATTGGGGCATCACAACTCTTCACAACTCAATAACCTTTAGGGATGTGTTGGCTATTGCAAGGGGAGATCATACAGATCTTCCATTGGGCTTTAGCAAGTCACTGATGGAGCAAGGGACTTCTGGTACTTTCACCGGGCAAGATAATGAATGGAGCGAGGGGAGCTTCATGTTGGACAGGATTGCCTGGGATCCTGGTATTCAAGGATTCTTTCATATCAGGATAGTGCAGAGGTCAGGCACGATCTAGTGGCACATCTGGGACCTTAGCACATTTTGCAGTGACAGTGGGGAGCAACAGTTGGAGAGGATGCTTTCTTATGCATTGCTTGAGGATAGGTGATTTTTGGTGCATTGGAGGAGCTTGCCGGATGAGGATGCCACTTGGGAGGGTGAGCACATTTTGGAGCACCCAACTTTGAGGTTGCTTGAGGGCAAGCAACATTTGGGAGGGAAGGACTGTCATGTCCCTTCTCAAACACATTTGTAACAGGGTGTTTCCACACATTTTTGCACAATTTTGGCTAAGGGAAAGAACCCAACATTTTCGACTTAGGGACTTTAGAGGAAATTCAACTTAATTTGGTTGCTAGTGGAAGGTGGGGGTCACCCACGTGGGAATTCAAACTAGGCCATTCAAATGGCTTGAAGGGAATTCGAAGTGCTGGATGGAGGGGCCCACATGAGGCAAGGAAGGCCCACAAAGATAAAAGGAGGAGAGAGCTCATTTGGGTTCATTCTTACACCTTGCAATCAAAGTTACTTGACTGTTTACTCTGTTGTTTAGCTGAGTCAACCGTCTGTTTAGCCACGAATCTCTTAAGCGGGAGATTCAACCTCTACTTCGGGGGACCATCCGCGCCCTCCCTAGAGAGGCAGTTCCATAAGTATTTCAGGAGTTCCTGGAGTGTGTACAACACTAGCATTCAGCCACAATAGGGAGTGCATATTTTTCGTCAGCTGGAGAATACGCAGGGGGTTTTTGGAGCTATCAGTGATCAAGCATTTGCCGAGAGAGTTAGAGGATTGGGAGAGAAACAAAGGGCCAACCTTTCTTGTGAGTTTTGGAGCCAATAGAGCCTGCATCCCAGCAGTTTGATTTACAGTTACCTGGGGCCTACGCAGAGAGCCATCACTAGGCTCACATGGGAGTTGGAGGAAGGAATTGTAGAGTTGGAGCTGGCCGGGAGAAGTAGGAGATCACTTAGGGGGCCATTCGAGGAGGATTTTTGGAGTTCGGAGAGTAGAGATTGACATGATTCGTCACAGCAACAGAATTCGAAATTGAAGGAGGGTCAAGCTGTGAACGGTCAATTTTTGAAGGTTGGAACCAAGGGAAACCCTTTCTGGGTTTTGGGCAAGAATCACACTCCTGATTTTATAGAATTTTCTGGGCAGATCTAAGGGGCCAAACAGGGGTCCCAACTCAGTCAGCAGCTAGAGGAGCTAAGGGGAATTTGGGCCAAAATCCCGAGGTCAACATTTGGCCAATTCCTTCGTGGGTTTTTTTGGGTTTAGGCCAAGGAACAAGGAGCTGAAATCTCAAAATTTTTTGAGCATGGGAAGCAGTGATTCCAACCCTTCGAAGTCAACAAACATAGTAGTCTTCTGGGGTGGCGCAATTCAGTTTGGTGCAACATTTGTAGCAGCCTTCAATTCAACATTTTCTCACCTCGGTTCTGTCATGCTTGTCCATTGAGACAAGCCCAGGTGCACGATTCTATTTTACTATTGTTATTTGCTCTTGAAGAAGTAATAAAATGGATAACAGTTCTCTATTTTCAGTGTTTCCATGGGTGCTTAATGTATATTTCGTTTTTTTGATTGCTGGATTGTTTGCATACTTTGTATATCACTTACATTCCAGTTTAGGATCATTATAGAAATCTAGGGCAGTGTGATTAAGTGATTTCTCTTGCTTGATAACTCTTTCTGATGTGATTTTATTTCTTTAGATTAGCTTTTTCTTTTCACGTGATTATTATTAGAGTTTTCTTCATCAAACAACTACCAAATCATAAAGAATAATGAGACAAAGGACACAAGATATAGGCGATCAACTAGGGCCCAAACCTCTACATTCTTGAGGGGAAAACCCAAATGAATTCTTCTTCCTACAGAAACTTCAGTTGACGAATTCCAAGACCTAGACCCTTGACCAAAGCCCCTCCAAGACCAAGTCAACCTTGCCTTTGATATTTGCAACTTCAATCCTGCAATTGCAACTTTGACCTTGAATCTACTTCGACCTTGCTACTGCACTTTGAATTTGCAACTCTGAAATTTCAGATCTGCAATATGTGACTACAATTTCGTATTGCAAAAACCCTAAATCAGTTGGATGATGGACAAGATCTTTTCCTTCCTCCTTCACTTGGCTATAGGCTACTTCCTCACCAATTCGGCTTGCACAATTGATATTCTCTTGCTAGATTTTGGCCTCCTATGGTCGCTGTAGTATCTCAGTCTTGTTTGCAACATGGAGATGCCCTAACCCTTCACACATGTGAGAGTTTTAATCCAAAACAGGCCCAAGCAATTCAGTTTCTTCGCTAGGAAAGGAGGCTTCTTCTTGTCCCTTGATTGAACTTTCTTGTGCTTGGGTGAGTGCCATTCAAATGAGGTCGATGGCTCTATATATAGGCTTCTTGACACATCCTTTTAGGCCAACTTGAAGTGTCCTTACGCCGACTTGTTGCTTGCACATTTGACATGGTCTTGGAAGATCTTTTGACTCAAATAATTTTTCTTACAATATGTAACATGCCCAAATGGGTCATTCATACATGATAATGACTCAATGACTTTATGACAAACCTAGAAGAGCTCAATGGGTGCTTTGACCCATAAAAATAAATTCTCTTGAGCGTGAAACCCATGTCTCAAGGCTCACAATAATAAATTTATTTTTCTCTCTTCATTAAATACATAAAATCAAGATTACATCTATCATTATGAAGACCGAACCTAGTTACATATTTCAACATTTGCTTCACCTTCTTCCAACTCTGGTGCTTGATGAACACCTTCTTCCCTATGAAGTAGACATGAAGTCCCTTTTCTTGTAGTTTAGAAACTGAAATCAAGTTCATGCCCAAACTTGGACATGCAACACCTCTGTAACACTAGCGCTTGCTCGTGACTCCCTCTGAATGTCGATGGTACCTCTCCTATTGGAGTACATTTTGTTTTGTTTCCCATCTGTATTTGGAAGTCCATATCTTCCTCCCTGTAGCTGGAGTAGTAGTCTTTAACGCTTGTCATATGTGCTGACGCTCCACTGTCTATGTACCAAACACCCTGTGAAGTCAAACTAGAGAGGCAAGATATTTGAGTGAATTCATCTTCCAACGTGGAAGACAAATCCAAATTAGCTTGGTCTCTGAATCCTTCTGTGACCATGCCCAAAAAATCTACAAACTCAAATACACTGAAGAAATTATAAACTGGGTTAAAATAACCTTGTGCTTTCTCTTCCAGACCTTGCACTAATTTACACTATAAAACCCTTTTGCTGCAGATCCTCTGTGCTAGATCTGCTCTGTGAAATTCAATTTGCTCCCGGAAATGCTTTTTGGCAACCTCACTCTTTGTTGTTGTTCAGTGAGACAACTGCACATCCTCTTAAACACACACTGGTTGACTGGCTTGCGCAAATCTACTCTTCAATGCACTGATCTCTCTGATCAACACTAACCTCGCTAGCTTTGCTTTGATCTAATATTCTTTGATACCATATGAAATTTCCACGAATCGCAACAAATGGAAATTATTCTCCTAACTTATGCAGTTTATTTGTCTTTTGTTAATTATTAATGACATATATCGAATAACTCACACTGAAATTCTTCACAAATAAAAATACGTTGCAGAATATAAAATACTGGAACTGAGAAAATAATGCACACACATAATAATTTTGACACCATTAATTTCGGGCAAGCGTCCTTGAAGAAACTCCAAAGGGAAAACCAATGTAGTAGATGAGGGTTTATAATATTCTTCAACAAAATAGCTAATTACAACTAATTGCCTATTCACTGGAAAAGCTTTGACATACAAATTTTCTCAACTGGAAAAATATCTAGGAAATTACTATTTGCTCCAACAAATCGATCTGGCCTCCTCCAAGCCACTCACACTCCTCTCTGGCACTCACACTATTTTCCTCACTCCCTGCAAGTCGATTTGCGTCCCTCTGCCTCTTGAAGCTACTCGCACCTCCTCCGACACTTCTTCTGGCAACTAGAAGTCAAAGTTCTTCTCCTACTACATGCATTGGGGAAACTGGCTACTTGCACTAGCTGAATTGGCCTCCTTTGCTAGACAACTCAGCCTCCCATCCTGACACTAGAATGCTGGAAAATATCCTGAGAATTTCTCTTGAAATTCTCACTATTGAAAACACTGCTACTAACTCTGTTTGGCTGGAACTGGGCATTGCTCTCTGCAATGGGCTAATTCGCGTTGCCTCCTTCTGTGTCACAACTCTTTGTATGTCTCTCCAATCCCATCAACTCTGCTCTGATAATCTTCTGTTGATCAATCAACGACCATGATAAAATCTCAAGCGATGGCTAAGATCATTTTGACTCCATCAAATCACTTTTCTGGAAGTCTCTAGAGCAAAATCAATTTCCCTCAATCAATTTGATTTAATCAACCAAATTTCCTATGTTAGACTTAGGAAATATTTAATTGGTGTTTCTAAGGCTTTTTTTCCGAAACCTTTTATGGATTTTGGAGATCTCATGTTCCTTAGCCTCTTAGACACCACAGGGACTAGAACACTTGTCTGCTACTACCAAAAGCTAAGACGTATGAGGTTCCTGGCTACCCAAGATAGGTAAAAATTTTCTCCTATGGGGTTACCCACTTTGGGTGGGTAACAAGGCCTGGGCAGGTGTTTCCTCAAAATTAGTTATTATGTAAGAGTAATCTCTACTACTCTTTGGTGCCTCTAAATCAAATGAATGTTTGGTACAATTGATGACAAGGAATATGTATTACTTTTAACTCCTACTTAAAGGGTCGTTTGGTTCAAAATATTATTATATATTAATCTTGGGTGCCTCCAAACAAAATGACATACTTAGTTTAAAGGCACACAAAATAGATCTTATTCTTAATAATATATATTAAATCAAGAGCAATAACAACTTTTGTATGTCTCTAAACCAAACATCATGTAATGACCCACCTTGAATTATAAGAAACATAGAAATATTAGCATGCATATGAGACACGCATATGATAGCTATATATGCATGTATTGCATGCACTGCACTAGTATGTGTACTAATTAATTATGGAAAATGTTCAAGTATAAGGTAATGAATTAATAATCGAAGTGTTAAGTAAACACTAAAAGTGTCGAAATCTAATGAATATATGTTGTGAAGTACTTGTTATCTGTACCACCAGCATAATATATATATCTATATCTATAATATATATATATATATATATAAATAGTACATTATTAAAAAATATATATAAATACAAGGGATTTTTATTAATTAAAAAAGATTATATATTGTATATTAACATATCAAATGAAAAGAACTAGTTATATAAATCTTTAAGCTCTAAATTAAATTTATTAAATTTAAAAGGGGAGGAACATTAAAAAGTATAATTTAATAGAATATTAAATATTTCTATAATAGAAAGGAAAGGTATTATTTAATTCAATGAATGGTCACTTAATCAAGATACTAAGTGATGACCTCCTCTTTAGACATTGTGAGGAGCCACGTAACTGATAGAAGGTAAGAAACCATGCCTCATTGTATAAACAGTGAGGGTTGAGAGGTGGTGATGTTGGAATATAAGGAGAATGCATGAGGCACACCAAAGGGGGGAGACGGAGGTGGAATTTACAACAAAGAGCCACAAACAAAGGGTGAAGACTGAGCCTTGATTGTTCTTGGAGTTTTGGGCACGGGGGCTAGAAGACATTTTTAAGCCTATTGGATCTGGGAACCGCAAAGGTTGATCCTAGATAGGTTGCGTTGATCCTCCTCCTGGCTCGAACTGATGATGCAGGCACTCTGTGTCACCCCTTCCTTGCTGCTTTCTGCTAGGAACAACTTCTGTCACTCGGAACCACTGTTTTCTGTTGCTACTGCTCTGCTCGGTTGATGCCTTAAGTTATACTATGATATGCAACCTCACTCTGATACCATGTTGGAATTTCTAATTTTAACCTGTTAGAAATTCTTCTTGTACTATCTGATTTATTTCTTCCTACTTGTTCAATTACTTAACAAGTTATTTACCATGTAAATACTAAAAATAAATACAAGTACAGTATCAACACATACAGATCATCAACCGAAAGTAAACAAGACACCGTTGTTTTTGGACTAATGTCCTCAGAAAAACCCAATGCGGGAAAACCAGTGCAACTATTCAGAGGGTTTTATTATTATTATGTAGTCTCAGAATACAACCTGGGTACCAGAAATGGCTCACCCAACAAAGAATGCCCTCTACAGTAGTACCTCTCAGTTGAAGACATATATTCCGGCTAAAACACTGGATGAATGATCCCACAACAACAATGCAGCTTCTGTTGCTCTGCGTCACTCTGATAGGGACTGCATCACCTTATCTGGCTCTCCAGCTCTCAGTCTGTCCCACGAAATGCTCCCAACGCCGCCTCTAGGCCTTGCGTCAGCCTCTTTGGCCAAACGTCAGACTCTTTGGGCTTTGCGTTAGCTTCTAGAGCCTCTGCGTCAGCCCCTGGACCCTCTGTGTCTCACACGCTAGCCCTCTCTGGCTCTGCACAGCTCCTGACTGCCTCTGCGTCCCTCTCCCGACTTTGTGTTGATCCTCCTAGAACTAACTCTGCCTCTCTACTATGTATTCATTGCCCCTCAACTGCAACTCTGATCGCTCACTCAATTTCCTTAGCAAACCCTGCCCTAGAAAATCAAGTTCTTGATCTCTCTCGTTGTGTTCTCCAACTAACCCTCAAGCCTCCTCTTATACTTTTCTTGTTGGTCCATCAACGGTCGAGATTAAATCTCTAATCAACGGCTTAGATTAGATTTGGCTTGATTCATGACTTTTGGACCATTCTAACCCAGTTTTACATTAATACCCATTAATATTTTATTTTTCCTAAGTTTAGACTTAGGGACTCCCTTAAAAATATTAATTATTTTACTATCTCCCAAACTGGTTAGATTTTGCCCAAACCATTTTTGGGTCTTGGAGATCTCATGTGCTTTAGCCTCCATCAATTTTCGTGGCTAGAGCACATCCGATGCTACCCCAAATCAACATATGCATGCTAATATTTCTAAGTTCCTTATAACTCGAGGTGGGTCATTACACATCAGTTTGGTTTGAAAGCACTCAAAAGTAGTAGAGAACAATATTGTAAATATATCCAATTTCTCTCAATATTCCTGATTTCTCTTGAGATTTTCAGGTACTCGATTTGTCCAATATTTTCAGTATTCTTCAAGTTTATTATTGTTGATATAATTTCTGATATTTTCCCTAATATTTCCTCTTTCCAGACTCTTTGTGATATATTCCCAAAAATAATATTTGCATCATTGGTAGAGATTCCTTTTGATATGATTATCAAAAGCAGTTTCTAGATTCTTAGGTTCCTCCACACCAAATGATTGTTTGATTGCGAGATCATGAACAAAATATATTTCTCCTGTTAATATCATTTGCACAACTGTGATTTGCAGCATATTTTCATACAAATATAAACTACCTAATTTCTTAGGTTTTTAGTTTCCTTAACTTCAGCATATGCTAACATAACTTGTGAAATGCATCAACCATTCCCAAGAAAGCTAAGATTTAATTTAAAAATACAATGGTCACATAACTAGAATGATGCCTAAATTGATTCAAACGACTGAAGTATTATCCAAAGCAACAAAGAACAATTGTTCATTCCACATTCCAGTGATTTCTGATCATAACAATAGAGTTGAGAGTTACCTGCTTCTGGAATAACCTCATAGTAAGGACAAGCGTGTCTCGCAACCTACTGTATGCACAATATCTCATTGTGAGCTAAAGTGCCTCAAAAAATGAATACAAATTTGTCAATAAATTCAAGAAAGCAATATCCTAAAATTTGAAAAACTACAAGGATATTTTTTTTTTCTTTTGTGTAAGATGCTTTTCAAATCAAAATTTACAGACAAACACATGAAAATCTAACTGCAATTTATGTAGGCTTCAAGCTGATCACATTCTTCAATACTCAAACAAATTGCTAGTCTGAGATTAAATGAAATCTTACCTATAGCTAGAACACAACCTAACAAGACTATAATGTTTTTCCATCTTCTCAAAAGGAATGCTTGATCTTGTGTTGCATGGACACATATACAGATATGGATATGGGGAAATGACACGCACACAGACACAGAGTCAAATTGCCCATGACCCATAAATATAAATTAAGATCTCGAAATATATTTTGCTCCAATTCCTTAAGAAAAAAAATTGTAACAAAAAATCAAATCTGTGTGACTTGGAGAGGGGTGCTATTTTATAGGAAAGAGTTAGGGTTTTAAGGTACCACTCTTCACCTTTGTTTATTTTTTATTTTTTTATTTTGTGTTTTTAGAAAATTGATTTTTTGCAAGATCTGTCCACTTGACATTTTGTGCAAGCCGGGAACAAATCTCAAGCAGATCCCCTCACACTTCCAAATCAGAAATGTGTCCCAAACAGATCTGGTACAAATCAATAGAAACGTGGATCCTCCATAGGCAAATCAATAACTATGGCCTTATCATACAATTAGAAGCTAGAGCAACAATGTATAGAAGGTTAACATGAAATAATTGTTAGACATGTAAGTTACATGACACATTCCCTCCCCACCTCCCGTGTCACAATTCCTTCTTGTTGGACACAATAGCATCATGACACATGCCCTACACAAGTTTAACTTGTGTCCTAGGTGCAGGGCATGAGTCAAACCCACATCGGGAATGTGCCAATTTTGTGACATGTGTCCTGTGGAAAAAGCCTTCGTGCAGTTTATAATTTGCTTTTGGCCAGATTTTGCACTCATTCATTCACTGTTTTGGAGCTGTGGGAGCATTTGGCCTGTAAGCAAGGGAGAAAAATGAGTTTTAGAGGAGATTTGAAGTGCAAGTGGATTTACCTTCCAGCTACAGCAGTCTGTTTTTTCTTACAACAGTCTAATTTTCTTCATATCACAACAATCATGCCTCAATCGAGGGCAGCTTGAAAAGGGCAAAAAAAGGGCAGGAATGTCCCCACTAATAATCTCCCGCCTCATTCGATCTCATCAGGGTCTGCAAGTGTTCCATATATTGGAAGTGGGGCTGCAACAACAACTTCAAATGTTGAGAGAAATGTTCTTTTAGCAAGACAGCAGGATCAAGAACATAAATATCACTTGTGGAAGTATGTTACAAGACGTCAAGGGCCAGGGAGCAAGTTAAAGGGAGGAGGCAATGTTCTTTGTATTAAAAATCTAGGGCATCCTCCAAGCTGATAATTACTTCTTATGAGTATAGTTAAGTAATTTATTTCTTTTGTTCTTTTCCATTGTAATGTAATTATAAAGAGGAGCTCAACAATAAAACAAAAAAGCAATAAGGATCATAAAGAGACAGCCAAACAAGAACAAACACTTACCCTGGGAAAACCCACATGGGGGAAAAACCCAACAACCCTTTCTTTATAGAATCAATTCAACAAGAGACATCAAAGTCATAGACAAACTGACCAACATAATAGCAAGAAGGCAATCCACCAAGAGCGAAGTCAACCCTCCATAAAATTCCACGTAGAAATGTCCTCAATTTGTCCACAGTCAAGGTCTGCTTCATGTTTGAACAAGGGCCGAATTTTGGCCTCTTTCTCTGCAACAGAAGGTTTGGACTAATCAAAGATACCATCAAATAGAATACTAGATCCACCTCAAAAGAACATCACAAAAACTCAGCATTTTGTAATCACTTGAGCGAGGGAAGAAATATAGCTTATACTTCTTCTATTTGGCCTGTTGACCACTACGCGTCAACGACCCATAGTAGTACACCCCCTTTTTCGCAAAAGGGATGGCGCCTGATCGATGTGTCCGTGCCGTCCAACCATCATCATTAGCCTGACCAAGATGTTATAATGTAAACTTTTTCTGCATGTGTATAATGTAAATAATCTCAGTAGATTCGTGTCATGTATGTAATTAGCTAGGTAAACCTACTTTTCTGGTGACGATCTACATTCCGGGAGGTTTTTTGTCTCACCGATCCATTCTCGGTTGGTCGACAGAGTTTTCCTTCAGTCTTACCCCAAAGCCGGAATGGATTTTGTCACTGGGATCTTAGGCGAGTCCTAGTGTTCTAGATAGATTCAATGTAAAAGTGATTTGGGAATAATCCTAACTATTTGGTTAGGTTATTTTATGACAAATTGCTTGGTCTGCTGGATTATATTTGTGTCGCAAAAATGGGTAGTTTGCGAGGGTCTTTTACAAATGGGTTTTCCCGCTTGAGGTGTAAAAAGATATGAAAATCACGATGTAAAGTGTCTTGAAGGTTGGAAAAATAATTTATCCCCTCATAGGTTAATTAACTAAATTTTCTGGCCAAAAATTAATTATAATCCTAAGCGAGAAATTTAATTAATTCTAGGCCCTAGGTATATTTAAATTCTCCAAAGGCAAAATTCGCCAGTCCTTAAAAATTAAATTTTAAGAGGTCCAGGGACTAAGGTAAATTAATTATTTTGATGAATTTTAAGCCTTTGATCCCTGGAGTTAAGTCAAAGTCAAAATTTTGGGGAAATTAGTTCAAAAATTTAATTTTTGAATTAATTAAAATGCATTTAATTGAAAATTTCGAATTTCCCCAAATATTTAAATATTCCGACGAATGAAATTAAAAGAAATTTTAATCCTTATCAACAGTCGAGATTACTTTGACGAGGATCACTCGAACTAGCCGTTGGAAAATTATCTTTAAATAGGAAGTCATTTGTTAGTCAATAGATCCGACCTTTGAATCGTGTGCTTAACAAAAAGCTCTTGCGTAATATTTTTCCCTGGATAATAAAGAAAGATTTTGGGATTACGTTTTATTGGTGTTACTCTTCATGGGAATACTGTAAGATGTGTCATTTTCATGCTTAAATTTTTTTAGCCATTGATGATAGTTTCTGAAGAGTGATTTGAGTACAGGTATCTTGCTCAGTCGCTAGGGTTTAAATGATAATTTAAATTTTGAATGTAATAGCAAGTATCTTTATTTATCTGAATTATTATTATTATTTTCTCGCTCTATTTTGATGGCTTAATTGAGTTTTGCAAGAAAGTCTTGATTTTTAGATCCTCAAGCGTTAGGGAAGTTTTCAATTGGACCAACCAACTCCCGATCCGTGTTTTCTGAAGAGCCTATCTTAATTTGATCCAGGGCTTATCATAAGATTTTTATTGGTGATGCATGAAGGGTTTTGAGCTAAGCACCTCCTTTAAAATTTTAAAATTTAATGTTTTATGTGCGAAATTGATGATTTTAGTTGTTGAGAGCTTTGGATTATTAGATCTGGAAGCGGAGTTGGATTCACACTCCCCAGATTTGATAGATTTGCCATTCTTGTGCATAGATTTGTAATTTTTTTTGCATAGATTTGTAAATTTTTTTGAGTTTTTAGACTTGGGTTTCTGGGGTTTTATTTATTTTTTATATATTTGGGTTATGGGTGTTTTTGTTTTCAAGTACAGGTTGCAGATCTGAATGTGAAGTTTGATTCGAAGCCAGATTTAGGCCTTGGAGGGTAAGATCTAGCCTCAAAATCATTTTTGCAGGAATATTATCCAACCTTTTGCAGTCCAAGGGTTTTAATTTTTTTTAAATCTAGAAATAATTTTATAAGGGTTTCATTGATAAATCTGAAGCAGAATATATCGATGTAATCAGAGATTTCTAGAAAATTTTCTTGGGTTCTCTGGCTACCATTTTGTCTGCTGCTTAGGGTTTTTTGCATTTTTGCTGCAGAAATTTCAATTTTTTTAAAGAGAGGCCCATAGCTACAACTCTATGTCCTTCCATTGCTGCTCTTTCCTAAACCCGCGCCCTCATTGCTGCGTGCCCTCTGCCAAACCACATCCCTCATTGCAGTCTCCCTCTACTCCATTCTGCTCCTCCCACAAACCCACAGATTCGTGTATCCTCCTTTGCTGCCATCTCCCTGTCCGAACCCTCATCCCTTCTCATCCTCTCCTGCCTTTGTATCTCCTCAAATCCGCAACTATAACTCCTCCCTTGCTGCTGCTAATGTGCCCACAACCTCCATAACCCTGCGATTTCTCATCCTCTTGCATTAGATTTCTCCACCTCCTCACGCAAACTCCATATGCCCAACGCTGCCCGCAACTTGTCCTCTCCGTCTGCATATTGCTGTCTCCCTTTGCTCCTTCAAACCCTACAAAACAAACCTCGCTGCCTGCTTCGATCCCTCCATCTTCCGCCATTGGACTCACCTGCAAACACAACCAAATGTTCGACCTTTTTTGTGTTGAGGTTTCTTTTGTTTATTTTTTTTAGTGTTCATGGTTAGGGTTTAGGTTAGTTTTCCTTTTTATGTATATAATCCAATTTCATTTCTTTTGAAACCTTAGTTAGATTCATTTTATTTTAATTTCGATTTTTTGTTTTGACTTTTATTTTTAATTTTTTATTTGATTTGATTTTCTCACTTTCATTTTTTGACTTATGATTTTAAATTTTTTATTGTTTGTTTTCATTTAAAAAATTTATTAAAAAACAATAAAAAATTCTTAAATTTTTAAATTTTTAAAAAACTAGAACATTTAAATTATTTTTTTTTTTTTTTTTAAATTCTGGTGACTAAGGAATTAGGTTAAAAGAGGATTTACGCTTTCACATTAAAAATTTTAATGTGGCCTATGGCCCATTAAAATTTCAATTTATTAATCCTTTTGATTTACTTTGTCATAATAAAAATTTAATTTCTTTATTTAGTACACTAAATTAATTTCCCAAGGAGCACTTGAATTGATTACATAAATTTTCTTGATGTCATTCTGTGGTAATATTTCTCTATTGTCAAGTGCAATTAATGTTTCAAAAGTTATATTGGCAATAGGAGAAGGTTAATTAATTCTAGATCTGGGTCATTAATGAAAATCATTTTAAATTTGGAATCTCTTGCATGATAGAGTTTTGGGCATTTACATTTAATTGTTCATGATTGTCACTATTCGTCACATTTGTAAATTGCTTTGGATAACTTGTTTTTACTTAATCTATGATTAATTGAATACGAAGGCACTAGTCTATAATCATTTCTATCCTGTGGATGTGTCTTGTGTTTAATCTATTGATCTCAGTTAACCAAGATTTGTCCTAAATTCATCAGGTTTTCTATCTTCAAGTTTTCTAGAGCCTGTGTTCCACAGGCTATTCTCATTCATTCACCTTAGGGACTAACCCGCTTGACTTGTCTAGGAGAGAGTTTAAACGGAGTGAGTAAAGATTAGAGTGACAACCCTTACTTTGAGCGTTGTTGTGATGCCTAGACACTTTGTGCGACAACACAACCTCCATATCTTCTTCCTTCATTGATTGAAGAGATATGCTTGTAATGATGCGATCATTCGAAGTGCCTTGAGAGAGGACGAGTTACTCCAATATATAGACTTATTAAGAACCACATGGGTGTCTCCTTGGGCAGGCCGACATGATGGCTTGGAGGGCTAACTTGGTCACATGTGGAGGGAAAAATACAAATTGAAAATTCATTTTTCTTTTTTTTGCAAAGTTCATGAATAACATGCCTTTCATAATTTTTCCTTTGAATAATAAATTTTTCTTTTGAGCATGAAGAACATGCTTACAATACATAATGATGAACATATACATTATGAATACCAAACATAGTTACAAAATTCAACACTCCCTCTTAACTAGGGAGCTATTCATAATGATTATCAAGATGTTTTCAAGTTGACAATTCTATAAGGAATGATCATCAAGATTCAAATAAACATCATCATCAATATTATAATCACGAACATCAAACACATTGCCACAACCCAATCTGTATCCCTAACACATGGCACATATGCATTGTTTAGTATTTGTTACTGCTCAAACTAGCACGGGTCCTAAAAGGAGATCCTTAGAGGGCTACTACCAAATCAAGGACAACATGGAGAAATACCCCACTATCACCTCCGCTATGGCTCCCTACTATTTACGAGCTTTTATTGATGGGAGCGTTTTAGCTTTTTTTGATTTTGATAAGATAGAATATTTGAAAAAAATGTTAAGTTAGAGTATGGACATAATAATAGTGAATAAAAGGTTAGTAAAATAAAATATCTTGATGATGATGTCCATATCAAAGAAAATGTTAAATTAGCTGCTCTAAAAAATCAAGAAAAAATGAAAATCTTAGGTAGAAAGAAAACAAATAAACTCTGAAAGTAAGCAAGTCTAAATGCCATTACTCTGTTTCTACAAAATAATGGTTGTGTGCAGCTTGTTTTAAATGTCACAACCCATGATAGTGAAATTGTTTAATTTTGACTGCTTTATGCTTTAAATTTGATGTTATAGTTAGAGAATAAAGATCTGGTCAAACTGTTTAATCTTGGCAGATCAGTAGTTACGTAGAGAATAATAAGGTGCTCATCAGTTTAATCTGAGCCCTTGGAGGCTATAAGGGTAGAATTAGATAGTTTGCTTTTGCTAAATAAAAAGAAGGGAAAAGGGTTTGCTAGCTTAAATGCACCCATTAAGTGAAGGAAAAAATGATAGGATAAGCAAAGGGTAAGTAGAGAAAGGTTGTAGAAGTTTAATGGTTGATTGGACAAAATGTACATTTATCATATTTCTATGTTCAGGAGGCAATTACACAAAGCAAATGAAGGTATACAACATCAATTAATTAACCTCCCTTATCTTTATTCATTCATATATTTACTAATTTCCCCTTCATACATTCATATTCATTCATTTCCATAAAATCCCTTTTCCTATGGTCAAAACCCTTTTTACCTAGGAAAAGTAAAAATTCCATGTAAAAATCCATTTTTACACAAAAAACCATAAAAATATCTTTACCCTAAATATAAATGCTTATATGAAAAGTTAATCAACTCATAAAAGCATTATACTTAGTATTATTCCCCTTTTCCGCTATATTTCATATCAACATAAACTTATGTATTAAACCCTTAAAATCCCCCTTTCCCATATATATTAGCTCCTTTAATATAATAACCCGATATACCTTAGTTTTATTAATAAAACTATGTATTCTATACAAATATCGCATCGGTGGGATCGCAGAACCCTTTAAACATGTATACAGCCCCGTATTGCGATATGCGATGAATGATCCGGATCCGACGCAAGACATGGCATAGTTTAATCCCATTTCACATTCTCTCCCATCGCAAAGTCCCAGCGATAACATATAACCCTTCGCTATTGCGATATGCGATGTGCGATAAGAATACGGACCCGACGTCATTATATATTACAATCTATCGCCACATCACATCCACCTCTTGTCGCAAGTCCCAACCAAAGCCATTTCTCCCCGCTTTCCGACCTCCGATTGCGATAGACTCGGACTCGACATAGCTATATGTCATATTTCATTTCACGTCACGTCCGCCCATTATCATATTCTTTAGCGAAGGCTTACCCCCGCCCAACTCCGATTGCGATATGCGATATTATGCCCGGTTCCGATCTCATTATCGGCTCGAGTTAATAAAATTTCAAATCTGCCATTATTTGTTTTGAAAAGGATTTCTGTGTTAAATTGTTTTTTTGATGTAAACGAAGAAAAGACCTGAAATTTAATTTAAACCACTAACACGTTTTTAAACGTAATTAAGCCATTCCCGCCATAATTAATCCCTCCGTACTCTTTCCACCATTGTTTAGCTTTGCCCGATGACCCGAAAAGAAGATTGTTTTACTGTTTTAATGCCATTTTGCTCTGTTTGCCTGTTTTTTACAGCGCAACCTCCATTATCCCTCCGCGGCCATTAAAGCCATTGTTTACCCTTCAATATGCCCCGAACTCCTTCTGATATCTTTTGAAAGCTCAAAAAATCCATCACGACCTCCTCTGTCACCATGTTTTTTGTAAAAGTTTTTGTGTTTTGCAGATAAGGATTGTTGTTCCAGGTTTATAAACAAAAAGTATGCGTAACAATTTAAAGACAAATATGAAGATTTACTATTGAAAAACATAGTAAAACCTGAAACGCGCGGTCAAATCTACTTAGTAGGGTCAAAGGAGAGTTACAGAGTTTAAAGAACTCAGATGAAAGATCAAAATGAAGAAAATAGCCAGCGTAGAGGATACAAACAACAAAGTAGCCAAAAGGGCAAAATATCAAACAATAAAGCCAGCACAACCAAAATAAAAGGGGATAGCAAGAAGCAGTTCAACAACTGCCCCTATCTTCTTGCATGAAGATCTTTTCCTTTCCTAGAATAAATCTTAATCAGTTTTAGGATATTTCTTAGTTCTATTATTGTATAAATAACTCTCTTCTCGAGATGTTATGGGTTCGGAGTTGAAGATTCATAGTTCATTGCTTGTAAAGTCTTGACTGTTAGTTCTACTTCGAACCTGGAAGCCACCTTTGAAATAAGCTTTTGCAGACACTTGATGTACTCAGGTTTTCTAGAACCGTAATACAAAGCAGAGGATTTTGAATCTGGTTTTACATAGTTTTGTGTTATCCTGTAAGTTTTTCTAGTTTTCAATCATTATGTTACTTCTTCATATGCTTATGATTTATAGAGATATCTAGGTAGGAACAATTAGAGTTTCAATTGATTCCTATAAGTTCCTAAAGTGATCATCTATTAAGAGATTTGATTAATGCAACTGTTTGTGTAACTAATCCCCTCTAATCAATAAATCATCAGCATCTTGTGTAAGCTTCAGTATACTGCCATGAATCTTTTGAACGTAGTTTAGAAGGTTTTCCTACTTATGATTGTTCTGTTTTACAGTATGGAAACTGTGATAATCATATTTTTTGATGTCTTCTACTCACCACTATTTTAATCTATATCACTGTGTAAAGTTTTATAGCAGCACTCTACTAAAATATTAATATACCCCAAAGGATTAATTACTTCAATTCTACATCTGTCTTCATTCATTGGTCTTCCAAAACTAAAACCAAAAACCCCCAAAACAATTATTTTAGATGCTCTGGCATTGGTAGCTTGACCTACTACTATCTCAAAGGTACAACATCAAATTGGCGCTGCTGCCCGGGAGTGAAGTAACAAAGGTCTTTTTTCAAGGAACGATAAAGTTTAGATCTATTTCTTGCTGGTGAACAAGGAATAGGCATTTGTATTGGTTGCATTATTTTCACCTGGCGACTCCACTTTGTTGAATGGCAATTCGACTGGATTATCGATCCCACTTTTGTTTTGAAATTTCAGCTGCTTATACTGCTATGCAAGGTTCATTGATACTTGCAATCAGTAGTATATGTCTTTCCCTCTCAACCATGGTCAGAAATCTAAAATGTCTACAGAGGATGCAACGTTTAAAGTACACTTGTGAGTATAAGTTTTCCATGGGATTTCATGTTCATATTGTATATATTCTTCAGATTTTCAGCTACTGGCAACTTGGTTTGTCAATAAATCCACTCCACACTTGGTTACATTGGAAAGCGTATTACACTTAACAATGTAAAGTTTTTCAGTCCAGTTAGATAGAAGTGTGGGATTGATTAGCTACTTTCAGATTCAGGGTGCAGTAGATCTACAATTGTTTCAGTTATATTTCAAGATTGCAGTATTAAGTTTGGTTTGGTTGAGTGCAATGACTTCCAAGGGATTAACTGATTAACTCCATAGCCCGTGAATTAGGCACTCTTGTGCTTATTTCCATTTACATTGTCAGTTGTTTCACTTCAATAGTTTTCAAGTTTCAGATTTCAGTGTGAAAGAGTATCCGAATTGGTGCAGGCATATGGTTGCATTTTACAGTTGTAGGTTGCATTGTGCAGTAGCAAAGTATTGAAATGACAACATTGATGCATGGGGATTGGTTATATTTCTACATAAGATGACAAACCAGTGGTTGGTGTTTTTATGGTATGACTCCATGCCCAACACTAAAGGAAACTAGTCTACTAGTTCTCTACATTCTACAGGAGAAAGCAGTCCCCAGATGGAGCCAATGTTGTAGCATTTTTTGATTTTGATAAGATAGAATATTTGAAAAAAATGTTAAGTTAGGATATGGACAAAATAATAGTGAATAAAATGTTAGTAAAAGGAAATATCTTGATGATGATGTCCATATCAAAGAAAATGTTAGGTTAGCTGCTCTAAAAAATCAAGGCAAAATGAAAATGTTACATAGAAAGAAAACAAATAAACTCTGAAAGTGAGCAATTCTAAATGCCACTACTCTGTTTCTGCAAAATAATGGTTGTGTGCAGCTTGTTTTAAATGCCACAACCCATGACAGTCAAACTGTTTAATCTAGACTGCTTCATGCTTTAAATTTGATGTTATAGTTAGAGAATAAAGATCTGGCCAAACTATTTAATCTTGGCAGATCAGTAGTTAGGTAGAGAATAATAAGGTTCTCATCAGTTTAATCTGAGCCCTTGGAGGCTATAAGGGTAGAATTAGATAGTTTGTTTTTGCTAAATAAAAAGAAGGGAAAAGGGTTTGCTAGCTTAAATGCACCCATTAGGTGAAGGAAAAAATGATAGGATAAGCAAAGGGTAAGTAGAGAAAGGTTACAGAAGTTTACTGGTTGATTGGACAAAATGTACAATTATCATGATTTTATGTCCAGGAAGCAATTACACAAAGCAAATGAAGGTCTACAACATCAATTAATTAACCTCCCTCATCCTTATTCACTCCTATATTTACTAATTTCCTCTTCATACATTCATATTCATTAATTTCCATAAAATCACTTTTCCTATGGTCAAAACCCTTTTTAGCTAGGAAAAGTAAAAATTCCATGTAAAAATCCCTTTTTACACAAAAAACCATAAAAATATCTTTACCCTAAGTATAAATGCTTATATGAAAAGTTAAATCAACTCATAAAAGCATTATACTTAGTATTATTCCCCTTTTCCACTATATTTCATATTAACATTAACTTATGTATTAAACCCTTAAAAATCCCCTTTCCCGTATATATTAGCTCCTTTAAAATAATAACCCGATATACCTTAGTTTTATTAATAAACCTATGTATTCTATACAAATATCGCATCAGCGGAATCACAGAACCCTTTAAACATGTATACAGCCCCGTATTGTGATATGTGACGAATGATCCAGACCCGATGCAATACATGGCATAGTTTAATCCCATTTCGCATCCACTCTCATTGCAAAGTCCTAGCTATAACATATAACCCTTCACCATTGCAATATGTGATGCGCGATAAGAATCCGGACCCGACGTCATTATATATTACAGTCTATCGCCACATCTCATCCGCCTCTTGTCGCAAGTCCCGACCAAAGTCATTTCTCCTCGCTTTTCGACCTCTGATTGTGATAGACCCGGACCTGACATAGCTATATGTCATATTTCATTTCACGTCACATCCGCCCATTATCATATTCTTTAGCGAAGGCTTACCCCCGCCCAACTTCGATTGCGATATGCGATATTATGCCCGGATCCGATATCATTATCGGGTCGAGTTAATAAAATTTCAAATCCGCCATTATTTGTTTTGCAAATGATTTCTGTGTTAAATCGTTTTTCGATGTAAACAAAGAAATGACCTGAAATTTCATTTAAACCGCTAATCACGTTTTTAAATGTAATTAAGCCATTCCCGCCATAATTAATCCCTTCGTACTCTTGCCACCATTGTTCAGCTTTGCCCGATGATCCGAAAAGAACTTTGTTTTACTGTTTTAATGCCATTTTGCTTTGTCTGCCTGTTTTTTACAACGCAACCTCCATTATGCCTCTGTGGCCATCAAAGCCATTGTTTACCCTCTGATATGCCCCAAACTCCTTCCGATATCCTTTGAAAGCTCAAAAAATCCATCACGACCTCCTCTATCACCATGTTTTTTTAAAGTTTCAGTGTTTTGCAAGTAAGGACTGTTGTTCCAGGTTTATAAACAAAAAGCCTACGTAACAGTTTAAAGACAAATATGAAGATTTACTATTGAAAACAACAGTAAAACCTAAAACGCGCGGTCAAATCTACTCAGTAGGGTCAAAGGAGAGTTACAGAGTTTAAAGAACTCAAATGAAAGATCAAAATGAAGAAAATAGCCAGCATAGAGGATACAAACAACAAAGTAGCCAAAAGGGAAAAATATCAAACAATAAAGCCAACACAACCAAAATAAAAGGGGACAACAAGAAGCAGTTCAACAACTGCCCCTATCTTCTTGCATGAAGAACTTTTCCTTTCCTAGAAAATAAATCTTAATCAGTTTTAGGACATTTCTTAGTTTTATTATTGTATAAATAACTCTCTTCTTGAGATGTTATGGGTTCGGAGTTGAAGATTCATAGTTCATTGTTTGTAAAGTTTTGACTGTTAGTTCTACTTTAAACCTGGAAGCCACCTTTGAAAGAAGCTTTTGCAGACACTTGATGTACTTAGTTTTTCTGGAACCTTAAAACAAAGCAGAGGATTCTGAATCTGGTTTTACACAGTTTTGTGTTATCCTGTAAGTTTTTCCAGTTTTCAATAATTAAGTTACTTCATATGCTTATGATTTATAGAGATATCTAGGTAGGAACAATTAGGGTTTCAATTGATTCCTATAAGTTCCTGAAGTGATCATCTATTAAGAGATTTGATTAATGCAACTGTTTGTGTAGCTAATCCCCTCTAATCAATAAATCATCAGCATCTTGTGTAAGCTTAAGTATATTGCTTTGAATCTTTTGAACGTAGTTCAGAAGGTTTTCCTACTTATGATTGTTCTGTTTTATAGTGTGGAAACAATCATATTTTTTGATGTCTCACTATTTTGATCTATATCACTGTGTAAAGTCTTATAGTAGCCTTCTGCTAAAATATTAATATAGCCCAAAAGATTAATTACTTCAATTCTACATCTGTCTTCATTCATTGGTCTTCCAAAACTAAAACCAAAAACCCCCAAAACAATTATTTTAGATGCTCTGGCATTGGTAGCTTGACCTACTACTATCTCAGAGGTACAACATCAAATTGGCGCTGCTGCTGGGGAGCGAAGTAACAAAGATCATTTTTAGGGGAACGATAAAGTTTAGATCTATTTCTTGCTGGTGAACAAGGAATAGGCATTTGTATTAGTCGCATTATTTTCCCCTGGCGACTCCACTTTGTCGAATGGCGATTCCACTGGATTATCGATTCCACTCTTGTTTTGAAATTTCAGCGGCCTATACTGCTATGCAAGGTTCATTGTTACTTGCAATTAGTGGTATATGTTTTTCCCACTCAGCCATGGTAAAAAATCTAAAATGTCTACAAAGGATGCAACATTTAAAGTACACTTGTGAGTATATGTTTTCCATGGGATTTCATGTTCATATTGTATATATTCTTCAGATTTTCAGCTGCTGGCAACTTAGTTTGTCAATAAATCCACTCTGCACTTGGTTACATTGGAAAGCATATTACACTTAACAATGTAAAGTTTTTCAATTCAGTTAGATAGAGGTGTGGGATTGATTAGCTACTTTCAGATTCAGGGTGCAGTAGATCTACAATTGTTTCAGTTATATTTCAAGATTGTAGTATTAAGTTTGGTTTGGTTGAGTGCAATGACTTCCAAGGGATTAATTGATTAACTCAATAGCCCATGAATTAGGCACTCTTGTGCTTATTTCCACTTACATTGTCAGTTGCTTCACTTCAGCAGTTTTCAAGTCTCAGATTTCAGTGTGAAAGAGTATCCGAATTAGTGTAGGCATATGGTTGCATTTTACAGTTGTAGGTTGCAGTGTGCAGTAGCAGAGTATTGAAATGACAGCACTGATCCATGGGGATTGGTTATATTTCTACATGAGATGGCAAACCAGTGGTTGGTGTTTTTATGGTATGACTCCATGCCCAACACTAAAGGCAACTAGTCTACTAGTTATCTACATTCTACAGGAGAAAGCAGTCCCCAGAGGGAGCCAATGTTGTAGCATTTTTTGATTTTGATAAGATAGAATATTTGAAAAAAATGTTAAGTTAGGATATGGACATAATAATAGTGAATAAAATGTTAGTAAAAGGAAATATCTTGATGATGATGTCCATATCAAAGAAAATGTTAGGTTAGCTGCTCTAAAAAATCAAGGCAAAATGAAAATGTTACATAGAAAGAAAACAAATAAACTCTGAAAGTGAGCAAGTCTAAATGCGACTATGTTTCTACAAAATAATGGTTGTGTGCAGCTTGTTTTAAATGCCACAACCCATGACAGTCAAACTGTTTAATCTAGACTGCTTCATGCTTTAAATTTGATGTTATAGTTAGAGAATAAAGATCTGGCCAAACTATTTAATCTTGGCAGATCAGTAGTTAGGTAGAGAATAATAAGGTGCTCATCAGTTTAATCTGAGCCCTTGGAGGCTATAAGGGTAGAATTAGATAGTTTGTTTTTGCTAAATAAAAAGAAAGGAAAAGGGTTTGCTTGCTTAAATGCACCCATTAAGTGAAGGAAAAAATGATAGGATAAGCAAAGGGTAAGTAGAGAAAGGTTGGAGAAGTTTAATGGTTGATTGGACAAAATGCACAATTATCATATTTCTATGTCCAGGAGGCAAATACACAAAGCAAATGAAGGTCTACAACATCAATTAATTAACCTCCCTCATCCTTATTCACTCCTATATTTAATAATTTCCCCTTCATACATTCATATTCATTCATTTCCATAAAATCCCTTTTCCTATGGTCAAAACCCTTTTTACCTAGGAAAAGTAAAAATTCCATGTAAAAATCCCTTTTTACACAAAAAGCCATAAAAGTATCTTTACCCTAAGTATAAATGCTTATATGAAAAGTTAAATCAACTCATAAAAGCATTATTCTTAGTATTATTCCCCTTTTCCGCTATATTTCATATTAACATTAACTTATGTATTAAACCCTTAAAAATCCCCTTTCCCATATATATTAGCTCCTTTAAAATAATAACCAGATATACCTTAGTTTTATTAATAAAACTATGTATTCTATACAAATATCACTTCGGCGGGCTCACAGGACCCTTTAAACATGCATACACCCCCGTATTGTGATATGCAATGAATGATCCGGACTTGACACAATACATGGAATAGTTTAATCCCATTTCGCATCCACTCTCATTGCAAAGTCCCAGCTATAACATATAACCCTTCGCCATTGCGATATGCGATGCGCGATAAGGATCCGGACCCGACGTCATTATATATTACAGTCTATCGCCACATCGCATCCGCCTCTTGTCGCAAGTCCCAACCAAAGCCATTTCTCCTCGCTTTTCAACCTCCGATTGTGATAGACCCAGACTCGACATAGCTATGTCATATTTCATTTCACATCACGTCCGCCCATTATCATATTCTTTTGCGAAGTCTTATCCCCGCCTAACTCCGATTGCAATATGCGATATTATGCCCGGATCCGATATCATTATCGGCCCCAGTTAATAAAATTTCAAATCTGCCATTATTTGTTTTGCAAAGGATTTCTGTGTTAAATCGTTTTTTCGATGTAAATGAAGAAATGACCCGAAATTTCAATTAAACCGCTAATCACGTTTTAAAACGTAAATAAGCCATTCCCGCCATAATTAATCCCTCTGTACTCTTTCCACCATTGTTCAGCTTTGCCCGATGATCCAAAAAGAAGGTTGTTTTACTGTTTTAATGCCATTTTGTTCTATTTGCTTGTTTTTTATAGCGCAGCCTCCATTATGCCTCTGCGGCCATTAAAGCCATTGTTTACCCTCCGATATGCCCCAGACTCCTTCTGATATCCTTTGAAAGCTCAAAAAATCCATCACAACCTCCTCTGTCACCATGTTTTTCTTAAAAGTTTTTGTGTTTTGCAGATAAGGGTTGTTGTTCTAGGTTTATAAACAAAAATCCTGCGTAACAGTTTAAAGACAAATATGAGGATTTACTATTGAAAAACACAGTAAAACCTGAAACGCGCGGTCAAATCTACTCAGCAGGGTCAAAGGAGAGTTACAGAGTTTAAAGAACTCAGATGAAAGATCAAAATGAAGAAAATAGCCAGCGTAGAGGATACAAACAACAATGTAGCCAAAAGGGCAAAATATCAAACAATAAAGCCAACACAACTAGAATAAAAGGGGACAGCAAGAAGCAGTTCAACTATTGGGTGTGGAGCATGATTATTTAGAGGTCTTTGTTTCAGCGGGATGTATACCCCAGAAAGTTTGTACACCCCTCCACGCAGATGATCTAACGGTAGAACTTATGTTTAGTTTAGGGTTTTTTTCCCTAGAAGGCAACCCATCTCTTTGTATCAGGGCATTGTATTGAGGCTATGTAAGAGATGTGTATTCTCAGAGCGAGAAACAGAGAGGTGAGACTGTGAGAGAAAACGGAGGATATTACAACAGATCTGCTGTAGGTTGTGTCTCTTCATTTTGATGGATAATAGAAAGGAAGGACTGGTTGTTTGGGGTGGACGTAGCTCAAACTGGGTGAACCACGTATATTTGTGTCTCTCTGGTTTTATGCGTTTTCTGTGTTTATATTTATGCAATATTCTATGTGTTCCATTGCTCTGTAATATATAATTTTCTAACAACTGGTATCAGAGCCGAAGGTCTATTTAGCTGACAAACTCGCAGGAGAGAAGGGTTCTTGATTCGAGTGGGAGCAATGGCAGAAGATGGTAAGTTTAGGGTCGAGAAATTTAACGGCCAAAACTTCTCAATGTGGAAGATGCAGATGGAAGATTATCTGTATCAGAAGATCTGTACCTACCATTGGGCGGAAAAACAAAGATGCTGATGGGTATGATAGATGAAGAATGGAACCTTCTCGATAGAAAGGCACTCGGAACAGTACGGTTGTGCCTCATAGCATCGGTCACCTTCAACATTTCGAAGGAAACAACCACAGAGGGTTTGATTAAGGCGTTGGCGAAACTATATGCAAAACCCTCGGCCTCAAACAAGGTATTTCTTATGAAACGGTTATTTAATATGAAGATGTCGGAAGGTGGATCTGTGGTAGACCATTTAAATGATTTTAGTACTGTTACAAGTCAGTTAAGTTCTGTAGGGGTAAACTTTGATGATGAAGTTAGAGCTCTATTATTCTTGTGCTCATTGCCAGAAAGTTGGAATGGTTTAGTAATGGCC
>APFE031544026.1:46569-98542 GCA_000404065.3 Pinus taeda
AGGAGCACTACAAGATATGTATTTACTGTAGGTGGAATAGCTGTCAGTTGGGTTTCAAAAATCCAAAGTGTTGTTGCACTTTAAACAACAGAAGCAGAGTATGTTGCTGCTACAGAGGCTAGTAAAGAAATGATTTGGTTACAAAGGTTTATGCGTGAATTGGGTAAGAAGCAAGATATGGGCACGCTATACAGTGATAGTCAAAGTGCCATTCATCTTGCAAAGAACTTAGCATTTCATTACAGGACTAAACACATACAACACAAGTACCATTTCATACGATCAGTGTTAGAAGATGGAGAGTTGAAGCTGGAAAAGGTACACACTAGCCAGAATCCTGCAGATATGCTAACAAAAGTTGTAACCAGGGAGAAACTGAGAATATGCTCAATTTCAATTGGTCTTCAAGGATGACAATGAAGATGAGAAACAACCAGGTCCAAAGAGGAGTCATTGTCCAGCAAATGAAGCAGCGGTGGAGTTGTTACAATCATTCTCCAAGTGGGAGATTGTTGGGTGTGGAGCATGATTATTTAGAGGTCTTTGTTTCGGCCAGATGCATACCCCAGAAAGTTTGTACACCCCGAAGCTAAACACAGATGTAAAATTGCCTTGTAAAAGTATAGTAATTTCTAGTCAATCTAGGCCGTTCATTAGACGAATGATCTTACGGTAGAACTTATGTTTAGTTTAGAGTTTTTTTTCCCTAGAAGGCAACCCTTCTCTTTGTGTGAGGGCATTGTATTGAGGCTGTGTAATAGATGTGTATTCTCAGAATGAGAAACAGAGAGGTGAGACTGTGAGAGAAAACAGAGGATATTACAGTGGATCTGCTGTAGGTTGTGTCTCTTCATTTTGTTAGATAATAGAAAGGAAGGACTGGTTGTTCAGGGTGGACGTAGCCCAAACTGGGTGAACCAAGATATCTGTGTCTCTCTGGTTTTATGCGTTTTCTGTGTTTATATTTATGCAATATTCTATGTGTTCCATTGCTCTGTAATATATAATTTTCTAATATCAACAACTCACCCTGTCTTCTTGCATAAAGATCTTTTCCTTTCCTAGAATAAATCTTAATCAGTTTTAGGATATATCTTAGTTCTATTATTGTATAAATAACTCTCTTCTCGAGATGTTATGGGTTCGGAGTTGAAGATTCATAGTTCATTGCTTGTAAAGTCTTGACTGTTAGTTCTACTTCGAACCTGGAAGCCACCTTTGAAAGAAGCTTTTGTAGACACTTGATGTACTCAGTTTTTTTGGAACCTAAATACAAAGCAGAGGATTCTGAGGGATGCAGAGCCAGCCAGAGGTTCATGTAGAGCCAGCCAGGGCTTTACGCATAGGCAACCAGGAGCTGCGCAGTGCCTCAGAGAGCCAGCGTGGGTGATGCAGAGGCTCTAAGGGCTGGCGCAGTGCCTCCAGAGGCTGACGCAGGGTGAGTTAGGGTGATATTGGGCAGATGCTGGGCTAGAAAGGGCTAACATAATCCCTAGAGGCTGATGCTGGGGTTTTCGTGGGGCAGATTGGAGCTGGGAGCTGTTGGAGTGTTTATCTGGGGTTTCAGTCGGAATATTTGCTTCTAAGTAGAGAGGTACTACTGCCGAGATTATTCTCTGTTGGGTGAGCTGGTTTTGGCACCCATATTGTATTCTGAAATTGCTTAATAATACAAACCCTCAGATAGCTGCACCAGTTTTCCCGCATTGGGTTTTTCTGACGACATTAGTCCAAAAACAACGGTGTCACTTGTGTGCTTGTTTTGTTTCCTTTAGTTGATGATCTATAATGTGTTGAGCATGTACTTGTATTTATTTTCAGTATTTACATGGTAAATGACTTCTTAATTAATTAGAACAAGTAGGTAGAAATAAATCAGAAAGTACATGAAGGGTTTCTAATGGGTTAGACTTAGAAATTCCAACATGGTATCAGAGTGTGGTTGCAGATCACAGGAGAACTGAGGACATCAACCGAGCAGAGCAACAACAGCAGAAAATAGTTGTCCCGAGTGACAAAAGTTGTTCCTAGCAGAGTAGCAACAAGGAAGGGGTGATGCAGTGCCTGCATCATCAAGATTGAGCCAGGAAGAGGCAGCGCAGAGGTTAAGGGAAGCAAAGACAGGTTCACGCAGAGCAACGCAGAGGCCAGGAGGGCTGAGGAAGTTGATTTGCTGGTGCCGGGATTGCGCAGAGCCTAGGAGCTCTAACCTTCAGTGTGCTGGGGTTTAGGAGGCTGTGGGTAAGTTGCAGAGTAGAGCTGGTGGTGTACTATAGTCAGAACAATACCTAACAGGGCAAGGCCAAGGAGGAGGGAGTTGTTGCCGAGGATTTCTTGCCAAGAAATCCGGATCAGTGGTGCAATTGCACTAATGATTAGAGTGGGGGACATCTAGACATTGGCAGAAGGGTATCCAGGAGGGAAATCGAGGCTTAGAGGGAGTCACACCAAGAACTTCCAGGAGGGAAGTAGAGGAGCAGCGAGATGGCAGTGAACGGGGTAAGAGACCAGGGCAGACTGGATGGAGCCTCAAACTTCGTAGTCTGGAAGGCTAGAATCCTATCCATTCTAGATAGGAATCGTGTCAAGCACTTCGCTTTGAGGAGATAGCTATCCCAGTTGACCCAGCTGAGAATGATAAGTACAAAGATGCAATGGTGAGGGCCAATAGCATCATTCTTGACTGGGTCAAGGACCATGTAGTACCACATATTGCCGAAAAGAAACGACAAATGAGATGTGGGACGCCCTAAAGAAATTGTACCAACATACTTCTGTGCAAAGAAGGATGTTATTAGAAAATCAACGACGATCATACCAGATGCAGAAGGGAGAATAGATTGACCCCTTCCTCGGTCAATTGAAGGATATCCGAGATCAACTAACTTCCATAAGGGCTACGCCAGATCAAGAATTGATGGTGAGAACAGCCTTGAACGCAATCTCAAAAGACTGGGAGGTGTTTGTCCAGAGCATGCTAGGCAGTGCGACACTTCCAGATTGTGAGGAAATGTGGGCTGCTCTTCACCAAGAAGAGATCAGAAGGTTGAGCAAGGCGGGAAGCAGCGACAAGGGGATCATAATCAAGAAGGAGGAGGAGGTAGATGCTGCCCTAGCATCTGAGGGAAAACAAGAGAAAAGGAAAAAGGACCTCTCCAAGGTCAAATGCTTCTGCTGTGGGGAGCTGGGTCACTATGCGACCTAATGTCCAAGGAAGAAGAACAAGGGAGAGGCCTCCGAGACCAAGGCTGCGCCAGCAAGGGCAAAGAAGGAAGTGGAGGCAGACGATGACTGTGCCATGAGTGCACACACGCCACTTGAGAAGAAGCGGGGAGACATCGAGCTGTAGTCAAGAGGACAACAGGCGATGAGGGGTAGGATGCTTGAGGTACCCAACCTCTTGTATTATACCTAGTTACGGGAGCCCTGAAGAGGAGTAGCAGTACTGGCAATGTCAGTAGAGAGGGATGCAAATGGAGCGACAGAGGGAGCTACAGTGCATGATTCCCAAGACAACGTGAGGCAGCAGTGCGAGAAGCATGTGAATGTTGCACCAGTGCAAGATGGCACAGAGAGGTGTGCAATGATGCGAGATGCACAGAGTTGTTGCAACAATGCAGAGGTTAGAGAGGGAGCACTTGTGAGTGATAGAGGGAGTTTCAGCATTAGGAGTGTTTCTAGCCTGACGGAGATGTCAGAGTTGGGAGATTAGTTACTTACTTCTTAGTAACTGAGTTGTAGTGCAACTGTTAGCAGTGGTAGTGCTATGGGCAGCACGATGCAACATGATGAGAGGGGTTGCAGTGCAAACGTAGTAGTTAGCAGTGGTAGTGCTATGGGCAACACGATGCAGCATGATGAGAGGGGTTGCAGTGAAAATGCAGCAGTGGCAGTGGCAAGGCCATGTGCAGCAGCACGGATGCAGAGGGAGTTGCAGTACAGATGCAACAGTGGCAGTGGCAGGGCCATGGGTAGCAGTATAGGATGCAGCAGTGCAGAGGATGTTGGGCAGCAGGCCTAGCATCAGCACAGGGACCGATGCCAGATGATCAAGGTGATACTCAGTGAGGAGTATTGCTAGAGCACAGTCCTCGCTAAGGAGTGTTGATTTGGGGTAGCATCGGATGTGCTCTAGCCACGAAAATTGGTGGAGAGGCTAGATCTCCAATACCCAGAAAGGGTCTAGGAAGATTTTAAACAGTTTGGGAGATATTAAAATAATTAATATTTTTAATGGAGTCCCTAAGTCTAAACTTAGGGAAGATAAAATATTAATGTGAATTAATATAAAACTGTGTTAGAATGGTCCAAAAGACATGGATCAAGCCAAATCTAATCTTAGCCGTTGATTAGGGACTTAATCTCGGCCGTTGATTTTTCAACGAGAAAAGTATGAGAGGAGACTTGAGGGTCACTTGGAGAACACACCGAGTTGATCAAGAATTCGATTTTCTAGGGCTGGGCTTGCTGAGGAAATCGAAGGAGTGATCAAAGTTGCAGTTGAGGGGTAGTGAATACAAAAGCAGTGAGGCAAAGATAGTACCAGAAGGATCAGAGTAGAAGCCAGGAGAGGTTCATGCAGAGCTAGCCAGAGGTTCACGCAGAGCCAACCAGGACTCACGCAAAGGCAGCCAGGAGCTGCACAGTGCCTCAGAGAGCCAACGTGGGTGATGCAGAGGTTCGAAGGGTTGACATAGTGCCTCCAGAGGCTGACGCAGGGCAAGCTAGGGTGACGCTGGCCCAGAAAGGGCTGGCGTAGTCCCTAGAGGCTAACACCGGGGTTTTCGTGGGGCAGATTGGAGCTGGGAGCTGTCAGAGTGTTTATCCAAGGTTTCAATTGGAATATCTATCTCAGAAGGAGATGTACTACTGCTGAGATTATTCTCTATTGGGTGAGCTGGTTTTGGCACCCAGATTGTATTATGAAACTGCTTAATAATACAAACCCTCAAATAGCTGCATCGGTTTTCCCGTATTGGATTTTTTTGGGGACATTAGTCCAAAAACAACGGTGTCACTTGTGTGCTCGTTTTGTTTCCTTCAGTTGATGATTTGTAATGTGTTGAACATGTACTTGTATTTATTTTCAGTATTTACATGGTAAATAACTTCTTAATTAATCAGAACAAGTAGGCAGAAATAAATCAGAAAGTACATGAAGGGTTTCTAATGGGTTAGACTTAGAAATTCCAACATCCAGTTATTTAGTTACAGATAGAGAAATACTGGTAGAAAGATTTGTGTGATTACCTCACACAATTACTAAGAAAATCCTGGTTGATCCGGATACTGAATGGAGTGCCTCTGGCATGCCCTACGCTGCTCTGCTTCAACCTCTCTAGGATCTGCGTCACTTAGTTTGTTGATCAATTTGCTGCCCCAAGTCTCTGCGCTCAGCCTCCCGATCTCACACCTCGGCTCCCGGCTTTTGAAACTGACTCTCCTCAGAAAAATCTCGGACTCTCTCTCACCCTCTGTGTTGCCTTTGTGTGGCCCTTCGTGGCCCTGCGTCAGCCTTTGCGTTTGGGCTAATGGATCACTCTCTGCCTCTCTCTGCTGATGATTCTCCGACTGAGAAAATCTCTCTCTCTAGATGCTATCCCTTCCCCTCAACTGCAAGAAATCTCATTGATTGAAATTTCCTCCTGAGAACTTCTCACTTCAGAAATTTGATCTCTTGATCTCTTTTCAGTATTTACATGGTAAATAACTTCTTAATTAATCAGAACAAGTAGGCAGAAATAAATCAGAAAGTACATGAAGGGTTTCTAATGGGTTAGACTTAGAAATTACAACATCCAGTTATTTAGTTACAGATAGAGAAATACTGGTAGAAAGATTTGTGTGATTACCTCACACAATCACTAAGAAAATCCTGGTTGATCCGGATACTGAATGGAGTGCTTCTGGCATGCCCTACGCTGCTTTGCTTCAACCTCTCTAGGATCTGTGTCACTTTGTTTGTTGATCAATTTGCTGCCCCAAGTCTCTGCTCTCAGCCTCCCGATCTCACACCTCGGCTCCCGGCTTTTGAAACTGACTCTCCTCAGCAAAATCTCGGACTCTCTCTCACCCTCTGTGTTGCCTTTGCGTGGCCCTTCATGGCCCTGCATCAGCCTCTGCGTTTGGGCTAATGGATCACTCTCTGCCTCTCTCTGCTGATGATTCTCCGACTGAGAAAATCTCTCTCTCTCCAGATGCTATCCCTTCCCCTCAACTGCAAGAAATCTCATTGATCGAAATTTCCTCCTGAGAACTTCTCACTTCAGAAATTTGATCTCTTGAACTCTCGATGTGTTTTCCAAATAACCCTCAAGCTTCCTTAAATAATCTTCTCGTTGACATTCAACGACCCATATTAGAAGCTAATCAATGGCTAAGATCATTTTTCCTTGATCCTTGTATTCTTCTAGAAGTTACACCCACAATTAGATTAATACCCATTAATATTTTTAATTTTCTAAGTTTAGACTTAGAGTCGCATTAAAAAATATTAATTATTTTAATAAAATCATTTCTGGGTATAATTTCCCAAAATGCTTTTTGGGTTCTTTGGAATACATGTGCCAAGCCTCCCTACAAAATTTGAGACTTAGTGCACATCTGATGCTACCTCAAATCAACGTAAAACCTTAGATTCCAACCATTGAAGACATCATCAAGAAGTCATCATTGATCTTCATCAACAAGACTTCACCATCAAAAGGGATCTCCCTCTCTGTGAGATCAAGGATCATTATTGAAGAAAACTATCTTCATCAAAATGAAGTTTTCTATTCTCTATATCGTCATCAACATCAAGGAAGCAACAAGGAGAAGGAGCATCCTGTCAAGTAAGTACATTTATCTGTCAAAATGTCATTTTCAAGGAAAGTAACAAATTGGTCGGGACTTCAAACTACCTTGCATGGAAGAAAAGGACAAATCTGAATCTCATTGAAAATGATGTTATGGAACATGTCAACGGATCTATCACTAAACCAAGAAAGGAAGATTCTCAAGCTCTTTCCAAGTATGAAATGGGAGGTTAGGGCGCAAAGGATTCTTCTAGAATCCATCAAGGATCCCCTCATCCCATATGTATCTAAACTCGTAACTTCAAAAGAAATCAATGACAAACTGGTAGAGTTATATTTCGTAAGCACTGCTCGAGAAGTCATATCATTAAGGCAAGAACTCTACAAGTTGATGATGTCAAGGGAAGACGGAATAGCTTCATACTTTACGAGGATATCTGAAATCCGAGATCAACTACACAATCTGGGAGAAGTCATGTTTGATAGAGAAATGACCACAGTTGTACAAAATGCACTACCGAAAGAGTGGGGTAGCTTTACTTCAAGTATTCATGGGAAGAAAGAAGCTACTCCGTTCCAGGATCTATGGTCATTGTGGAAGATTAAAGAAACCGAACTAAAGGCCAAATCTGATGTGGGCGCAAGTGAGCAAAATCAAGCTTATGCTACAATGACAACGAGAAAGGGTGGAAAGTCTGGTTCTTGAAAAAAGAAAAGGGACATGGCTAAGATTCAATGCTATGGGTGTCAAGAATATGGACACTACAAAAGAGATTGTCAAGGATCCCCTCATCCCATATGTATCTAAACTCGTAACTTCAAAAGAAATCAATGACAAACTGGTAGAGTTATATTTTGTAAGCACTGCTCGAGAAGTCATATCATTAAGGCAAGAACTCTACAAGTTGATGATGTCAAGGGAAGACGGAATAGCTTCATACTTTACGAGGATATCTGAAATCCGGGATCAACTACACAATCTGGGAGAAGTCATGTTTGATAGAAAAATGACTACAGTTGTACAAAATGCACTACCGAAAGAGTGGGGTAGCTTTACTTCAAGTATTTATGGGAAGAAATAAGCTACTCTGTTCCAGGATCTATGGTCATTGTGGAAGATTAAAGAAACCGAACTAAAGGCCAAATCTGATGTGGGCGCAAGTGAGCAAAATCAAGCTTATGCTACAATGACAACGAGAAAGGGTGGAAAGTCTGGTTCTTGAAAAAAGAAAAGGGACATGGCTAAGATTCAATGCTATGGGTGTCAAGAATATGGACACTACAAAAGAGATTGTCCTAAGACCAAGAAGGACAATAACAAAAGTGGAAGAGAAGAAGCTCATATCACCAAAGAAGTAGATGAAGCTGAAAAGAAGAAGTTAAAGAAAGAGGAAGTAAGAGATCTCTATTACTGAGATAATCTTCCTCACATAAGATCTTTTTAGGTTCCTAAGTCTTTTGTTGAAAAATATGACTATTATGATTCACTAAGAAAATGATGGAATGCAGCAAGGCATCATAAAAGCATTAAAAGCAAGAGCTCGTGACATCCACATAGAAAAGGCATGAAAAATGGTCGAAGTATGGCAGTCAACTAACGAAGGATATAGTGCTTGGAAACATCATTTGTAACATAGGAGGTAATTATGGAAGAGAAGGAAAAATGTCATCTAGTACAAGGCCATGAAAAATGGTCGAAGTATGGCAGTCAACTAAGGAAGGATATAGCGCTTGGAAACATCATTTGTAACATAGGAGGTAATTATGGAAGAGAAGGAAAAATGTCATCTACTACAAGGCTCATCATACATCTGTCAAAAGGAAACATCTGCTGGATGGGGATACTCTAGATCATCAAGATTCTCTGATGGAGTCTTCATTGAAAGGTTCACCGACCAAGAGAGGAAGCAAGTATTTCATCAAGAATTCCAAATTGTGGAATTCATGGGATGATGGTGTGATGACATATAAGGTGAAGTAGATCAAGGGATTGAAGCTCTTTCAATCAAGGAAGCTGCTGCAGGAAGTCTGGATGACCCAAAGGAAAATGAGGTTTGTATGCTTACATTCGATATTGTAGAATCGTCTAATCATCTCATATGGTTGCAGGTAACATGGATCAGTGCTCTATCTTAAGAGGATAATCAAAAGGAAGGATCTCCTCCCTCGAAGGGATGCAGGAATGAATGGGTCACACATTCACTAGATGAAATCAACATAATAGTCCTCATATGTAATATAAGGTGGTTCGCATTAATTCGAGGAATTCTGATTGGAAATTCCTAGGAATGAAATGTGCGAAGAAAGGAAGGAAGAGATCGTGGGATATGTGACCATAAAAAAAGGACATCAACATCCAAAAGACAAGAGATCTGACTAGGATATCTCCAAGAAAGATATGTAGACTATAATGAAGTCTGAAAAGGAAGGAGACCCTTTACAATATATATATCTTTGGGATATGCATCGGTATGCATGCAACATGCTGATGAAAACTAGAAGATGTCATGATTAAAGACCATCACAAAGGTAATTTTGATTTAAGTGTTCATTTCTTATTTTTGAACAAATATCTAGATGGGCTTATGCAGGGCTGCCGAGGGAAGAGCTATGGATATCTTCCACCACCAATGCCCATGTAGTAAGATGAAAGATCTTTAAGGAAATATGGCATGAAGAAGCCAGCATGGCATGAAGGAAGGCTAGATATGGACTGATGGATCACTTTTCGATGATGACTTGACCGACTCATGCATGAAAGTGATGGATGGTCTGTGCCCTCTCAAGAAGTCCCAAAACATGAAGACTACTGAATAACAAAAAAGAAGTTGATGACATCATGAGGAGTTCTTCAAGCAACTGATTGTCCCATCATCTCGACCTAAGGAGTTGTTGTAGGTCCCTAATTAAGAGAGAGCCTGCAAAAAAAATTCTTACTTGGAAGAAACTTGGAAGCAAAAATTCCTAAGCCAAGGGGGAGTTTAGGTACATTTCTCTTGTAGGAATGAGTACATTCCTTTATTGGAATAGATATGTCCTCCCTAATTAAGAGGGAGAGATAGACACATCATTCTTGTCTTCACTTGGGAAGACAAAATGAAGGATTGGGTAAACATCTGGCCTCCGATGCTCTTTGAGGACATGTTAGGGCATCCAAGATAACAATGGTCATAGAGGATAGATATTCTTTGAGGAATGGGAATCCAAGATAAGAATAGTCTTGGTGGAACACACCCTGAGAACTCAAGTGGGGTATGTTCCGAGAGAGACAATGATGAGGATGTCTATACATCATTGGTCTCACCAACATTCTGCTCATATCGCGTCGAGAGATAGAGTTATTAGTGAAAGCATTGCTATGTGACAATGCTAGTTGATACGATGCTAAACAGATGGGTTACCAATCCGACTCTTTTTATGAGAAATTATTCAGATTGGGAATGACCAAGTACCATTATGAATACCTCCCTAGTTAAGAGGGAGTGTTGAAAAGTGTAACTAGGTTCGGTCTTCATAATGACATGTGTAATTGTGATTTTATGCAATTAAAGAGAAGCAGAAAAATAAAATTATTATTGTAATGCTTGTTTCATGGGTTTCATGAGCAAGGAATCTTATTTTGAGTGATGGCTCCCATTGTGAGCCTTTAGGATTTGTCATCTAGTCATAAAAGTCAATTTGAGTCTATGTCATGTATGAAGGACCCTTCTTGGTCATGTTACATTTTGTATGTCATAGATAATTATAAATAGCCCTCCAAGACAAGCACAAGCATCTTCATGTCAGGTTGTCTTATTATCATGGAAAACAACTATAAATAGGCCACTAGGCCTAATTTCAGAGCAAGGATTTTCTATTAGGTTTTGAAGTTAGCAAGTAGTGTGAAGATCAACGAAAGTGTCAAGAAAGACAGTCCTATAGCCAACTAAGTGAAGCAAAGGGAGAGCGAGGTATGTGATATAAATTGTATCTGTTTTTTGGTCTGTTTAGGACACACGTGCGAAGGAGGAGGAATTTTGCTGCAGAAAGAGTCGAAAGGAAGTAGGTCAAGTCTAAGAAGAAGCCGAGAAAAGCTAGTAGTTCCTATGCAAAGAAGGGCTAATTCTAGGAGGCCGAAACTAGTGAAGATTTGAAGCAGAAGGTAGCCGAAGTTGAAGGGAAGCCGAGAAGAAGGAAGAAGTAGAAGGTTGACTATCGTTAACTAAGGATCTCATCAAGGAGGCTTTTGTGTCTTGGTCTTGGAGTGGCAAATAGGTCAAGGGTCTTGGTCTTGGTATTCGTCAATTGGAATCTCTATAAGAAGAAGAATTTGTTCAGGTTTTCCTCTCAAGTGGGATACGCTTTGGCCCTGGCTGATAGCTTATATTTTGTGTCTCTTGTCTCTTTATGGTTTATGCATGGGTAGTTGTCTGATGAAAAAGAACACTAATAATCTAAGTAAAGGAAGATCCTAATCTAAGAAAGTAAAAGCATTCACAAGAAGTTACTAATAGAAGAGAAATCACTTGATCTTGATACCCTATATTTCTCAACATGGTATCAGAGCTAAGGTGACTAAGTCAAGGTACGACATCTTATCAAGGGACACTCAATGATCAAATCTCAAGGAAGCATCAAAGCAAAGATCATCTTCAAGTCAAGATCTACAAAGAAAGCATCAAAACCCTAGATTCCTACCATTGAAGACATCATCAAGAAGTCATCATTGATCTTCATCAACAAGACTTCACCATCAAAAGGGATCTCCCTCTCTGTGAGATCAAGGATCATTATTGAAGAAAACTATTTTCATCAAAGAGAAGTTTTCTATTCTCTATATCATCATCAACATCAAGGAAGAAGCAAGGAGAAGGAGCATTCTATCAAGTAACTATATTTATCTGTCAAAATGTCTTTTTGCAAGGAAAGCAACAAATTGGTTGGGGCTTCAAACTATCTTGCATGGAAGAAAAGGATAGATCTGAATCTCATTGAAAATGAGGTTATGGAACATGTCAAAGGATCTATCACTAAACCAAGAAAGGAAGATGCTCAAGCTCTTGCCAAGTATATGAAAGCGAAAATTAGGGCTCAAAGGATTCTCATAGAATCCATGAAGGATCCCCTCATCCCATATGTATCTAAACTCGAAACTTCAAAATAAATCTATGACAAACTGGTAGAGTTGTATTTCGTAAGCACTGCTGGAGAAGTCATCTTATTAAGGCAAGAACTCTACAAGTTGAAGATGTCAAGGGAAGACCAAATAGCCTCATACCTTATGAGGATATCTGAAATCTGGATCAAATACAAGATCTGGGAGAAGTCATGTTTGATAGAGAAATGACTACAATTGTACAAAATGCACTACTAGAAGAGGGGTAACTTTACTTCAAGTATTTATGGAAAGAAAGAAGCTACTCTGTTCTAGGATCTATGGTCACTGTGCAAGATTGAAGAAACCAAACTATAGGCCAAATTTGATGTGGGCGCAGGTGAGCAAAATCAAGCTTATGCTACAATGACAATGAGAAAGGGTGGAAAGTCTGGTTCTCGTAAAAAGAAAAGGGACATGGCTAAGAATCAATGCTATGGGTGTCAAGAATATAGACACTACAAAGGAGATTGTCTTAAGACCAAGAAGGACAATAACAAAAGAGTAAGAGAAGAAGCACATATCACCAAAGAAGTAGAGGAAGTTGAAAAGAAGAAGTTAAAGAAAGAGGAAGTAAGAGATCTCTATTACTGAGATAGTCTTTCTCACATAAGTTATTTTCAAGTTCCTAAGTCTTCTGTTGAAAAATATGACTATTATGATTCACTATGAAAATGATGGGATGCATTGAGGCATCATAAAAGCATTAAAGCAAAAGCTCGTGACATCAACATAGAAAAGGCATGAAAAATGGTCAATGTATGGAAGTCAAATATGGAATGATATAGCTCTTGGAAACCTCATTTGTAACATAGGTGTCACTTATGGAAGAGAAGAGAAAAGGTCAGCTAGTACAAGGCTCATCATACATCTGTCAAAAGGAAACATCTGCTGGATGGAGATACTCTAGATCCTCAAGATTCTCTGATGGAATCTTCATTGAAAGGTTCACTGATCAAGAGAGGAAGTAGGTTTTTCATTAAGAATTCCAAACTTGTGGAATTCATGGGATGATGGTATGATGACATAAAAGGTGAAGCAGATCAAGGGATTGAAACTCTTTCATTCAAGGAAGTTGTTGTAGGAAGTTTCAATGACCCAAAGGAAAATGAGGTATGTACGCTTAGATTCGATACTATAGAATCATCTCATATGGTTGCAGGTAACAGGTATCATTGCTCTATCTTGAGAGCATAATCAAAAGGAAAGATCTCCTCCCTCGAAAGGATGCAAGAATGCATGGGTCACACATTCACTAGATGAAATCAACATAATATGTTCTGATATGTAATATGAAGTGGTTGGCATTAATTCGAGGAATTCGGATGGGAAATTCCTAGGAATGAAATATGTGAAGAAAGGAAGGAAGAGATCGTGGGATATACAACCATGGGAAAAGGCAATGAACATCTAAAAACCAAGAGATCTGACTAGCAATATCTCCAAGACAGATATGTAGACTTTGATGAAGTCTGAAAAGGAAAGAGACCCTTGACTATATATATATATCTTTGGGAGATGTGTCGATATGTATGCAGGATGTTGATGCAAACTAGAAGATGTCATGATGAAAAGCCATCAAAAAGGTAATTTTGATTTAAGTGTTCATTCCATATTTTTGAACAAATATCTGGATGGGCTTATGCAGGGTTGCCGACGGAAGAGCTATCGATATCTTCCACCACCAAAGACCATGTAGTAGGATGAAAGATCTTTAAGGAAATATGGCATGAATAAGGCAGCATGGCATGGAGGAAGGCGAGATATGGGCTGATGGATCACTTTTCGATGATGACATGACTGCCTCATGGATGAAAGTGATGGATGGTCTGTGCCCTATAAAGAAGTCCCAAAACATGAAGACTCTTGAATAACGAAAAGAAGTTCATGACATCATGAGGAGTTCTTCAAGCAACTGATTGTCCCATCATCTCCACTTGAGCAGATGTCGTAGGTCCCTAATTAAGAGGGAGCCTGCAAACAAGTTTTCTTACTTGGAAGAAACTTGGAAGCAAAAATTCCTAAGCCAAGAGAGAGCTTAGGTACATTCCTTCCATAGGAATGAGTACATTCCTTTATTGGAATAGATATTTCCTCCATAATTAAGAGGGAGAGATAGACACATCATTCTTATCTTCACTTGGGAAGACAGAATGGAGCATTGGGTAAAGATCTAGCATCCAATGTTCTTTGAGGATGTGTTTGTTAAATTACGGCATGTTCTATGCTTAGTGCAGTTTACTTATTTTTCTTCTTATTAGCCACAGATTAGCAATCACATATACATTAAGTAAAGTGTAGATAGAACATTAAATGATCAATAGAAAACAAGCCAAGACAAGAGACACAAGATGTGGCGGCTAGCTAGGGACAAACCCCAATGCGGGGAAACCCTTTGATCAAATCTTCTTTGATCCTCAATAGTTCAGCAGAGAGAAATAGTACAAAATCTGAATTCTATAATTTTATATCAGCAGCAGCAAACCCTAGATCAGAAAAGTCAAACTTGGTCAAACTAGCTGAAATTGACCTCTAAAATACTTGGTCAATTTCCAGTCAACTTGTCCTCGAACAGCTTGAAGAAACAACCCTTGAACAACCCCAAAGTTTAGTCAATTTGCAGATTTCTGAAGTCAATTGCAGCCCTAAACTAGGGCAGTCAATATCGATCAAACCAGAGGTCAGATCACCTCGATTTTCGTGCCAAAAATTGTGGCCTGCCTAGGAGAGGATGAGTGAATTGAATTGTCCAAATGAGGAGAATACTCCTTGTATTTATATACAAGTGTTGAGGTTGAATAGACATGACTGTTGGGCTTCTGAGCCTACATAAGTTTGCTGGCCGACCTTGACAATTTGTCCATAATCAAAATAAATTCATATCTCCATAAATACTTATAGGAATTGGATGATATTTAGATCAATCCTACACCTCTCGATGAAAGGAATCTAGGAAAAATATCAGAAGCCATAAATAAGGTGATCCACATGGAGTTTGACCCTAGTTGCCAATTTTAACACTCCCTCTCAACTAGGGAGAACTTCATCTGCAATCCGTCAGATCGTCGCTGCTATCCATCCATCAAATGCACTGTCATGTACAGCTTGACCCCACTCTGCTTAGCTCTGCTCGAACTATGTCGAAATAGGCTTGGTATTCATAATGACATGTGTAATTGTGATTTTATGTAATTGATGAAAAAAGAAATATTATTGTAATGCTTATCTCATGGATTTCATGACTAAGGAATTTTATTTTTAGTGTTGGCTCCCATTGTGAGCCTTTAGGATTTGTGAGTCTATGTCATGTATGAAGGACCCTTCTTGGGCATGTTACATTTTGTATGAATCATTAGATAATTATAAATAGCCTTCCAAGACAAGCTGTCAAGCACAAGCATCTCCATTCAAGTCAGCGTCAAAAGGAATAATAATATTTCTCCTAAGGACATGTCAGCTTATTATCATGGCAAATAACTATAAATAGACCACTCGGCCTCATTTCAGAGCAAGGATTTTCAGTTAGGTTTTGAAGTTAGCAAGTAGTGTGAAGATCGGGGAAAGGGTCAAGAAAGACAGTCCTATAGCTAGCTAAGTGAAGCAAAGGGAAAGCGAGGTCTCTAATATCAATTGGATCTATTTTTGGGTCTTTTTTGGGACACATGCCAAGAAGGAGGATGACTTTTACTACAGAAAGAGCCAAGAGGAATTACAGTCCTCTTAGGTAGCCGAGTTGGAAGTAGGTCAAGTCTAAGAGGAAGTCGAGGCAAGCTAGAAGGAGTCCCTATGCAAAGAAGGCCTAATTCTAAGAGGCTGAAACTAGTGAAGATCTGAAGCAGAAGGTAGCTGAAGTTGAAGGGAAGCCGAGAAGGAAGAAGAAGAAGGTTGACTATTGTTGACTAAGGATCTCATCAAGGAGGCTTTTGTGTCTTGGTCTTGGAGTGGAAAATAAGTCAAGGGTCTTGGTCTTGGTATTTGTCAATTGGTATCTCTATAAGGAGAAGAATTTGTTTGGCTTTTCCTCTCAAGTGGGAGAGGTTTTGGCCCTGGCTGATAGCCAATATTCTGTGTCTCTTGTCTCTATGGTTTATGCATTGGTAGCTGTTTGAGGAAAAAGAACACTAATAATTTAAGTAAAGGAAGATCCTAATGTAAGAAAGTGAAAATCATTCACAAGCAATTACTAATAGAAGAGAAATCACTTGATCTTGATACGTTAGATTTCTCAACATGGTATTAGAGCTAAGGTGACTAAGTCAAGGTAGGGCATCTTATCAAGGGACACTCAAGGATCAAATCTCAAGGAAGGTATCAAAGCGAAGATCATCTGAAGTCAAGATCTACAAAGAAAGCATCAAAACCCTAGATTCCTACCATTGAAGACATCATGAAGAAGTCATCATTGGTCTTCATCAACAAGACTTCACCATCAAAAGGGATCTCCCCCTCTATGAAATCAAGGATCATTATTGAAGAAAACTATTTTCATCAAAGAGAAGTTTTCTATTCTCTATATCATCATCAACATTAGGGAAGCAGTAAGGAGAAGGAGCATCCTATCAAGTAAGTATATTTATCTGTCAAAATGTCTTTTTGCAAGGAACGCAACAAATTGGTTGGGGCTTCAAACTATCTTCATGGAAGAAAAGGAAAGATCTGAATCTCATTGAAAACGAGGTTATGGAACATGTCAAAGGATCTGTCACTAAACCAAGAAAGGAAGATGCAAAAGCTCTTGCCAATTATATGAAAGGGGAAGTCTAAAGGAATCCCTCATCCCATATGAATCTAAACTCGAAACTTCAAAATAAATCTATGACAAACTGGTAGAGTTGTATTTCATAAGCATTGTTGGAGAATTCATCTCATTAAGGCAAGAACTCTACAAGTTGAAGATGTCAAGGGAAGATGGAATAGCCTCATACTTTACGAGGATATCTGAAATCTGAGATCAACTACACGATCTGGGAGAAGTCATGTTTGATAGAGAAATGACTATAATTGTACAAAATGCACTACCGAAAGAGTGGAGTAACTTTACTTCAAGTATTTATGGGAAGAAAGAAGTTATTCCATTCCAGGATCTATGGTCATTGTGGAAGATTGAAGAAACCGAACTAAAGGCCAAATCTGATGTGGGCACAGGTGAGCAAAATCAAGCTTATGCTACAATGCTAATGAGAAAGGGTGGAAATTCTGGTTCTCGGAAAAAGAAAAGGGACATGGCTAAGATTCAATGCTATGGGTGTCAAGAATATGGACACTACAAAAGAAGGACAATAACAAAAGAGGAAGAGAAGAAGCCCATATCACCAAAGAAGTAGAGGAAGCTAAAAATAAGAAGTTCAAGATAGAGGAAGTAAGAGATCTCTATTACTAAGATAATCTTCCTCACATAAGATCTTTTCAAGTTCCTAAGTCTTCTGTTGAAAGATATGACTATTATGATTCACTAAGAAAATGTCGGGATGCATCAAGGCATCATAAAAGCATTAAAAGCAAGAGCTCGTGACTGGTTCCCACCATTTTGTGGGTTATATCCCTAGGAGAAAAAAATTCTCCAAGATGGACCTCAGCCGGTAGCCAACAACGCCTTGTAGCGATCAACTAGCTCATTGTGGCATTTCTCCACCACCTGAGCCAACCATGTGGTCCCTCGCCCATCTGCCATGATCAGATGTTTGAAGGTGGGCCTCCCGAATCTAAAGGTATGCCTTGTCATTTTGAAATTGAGTATTGTCGTTTACTTATCATTGACACTTCAGGGCATGTATTAATGGGGGGAATTCGGCTGAAAGAATGGGCCAGGTTTGTGCCTTTGTCCCCTAGACCCCTTTTACGAATTAACCTTGGATTCTAGTCCCGTGGGATCTCTTTTATTGACCATTTGGTTCCAGGGATGGTATTTCACGGGAAACCCTGATTTTGGTTGCGTGGCCCTGCTCCCTTGTCTGCTTATATTACCCTCTTTCCATCCATTATTGCCCCATTCATCATATTTCCCACCTAGGTCCACATCTGTCCATTGGGTCCGCATAGCGTTAGCTTGTTGCTTCCCCTTGCCCACACCTTGGATCATGGCTTGGAATGAAGCTTGGAGGTTGATGCAGCTGGAAAGAAAGTTAAAAGCATATATGGCCAAATTCAATAGGAAAAGTACCACAAAATGCAAAATATGGTCTCGACAAAAACATTTAGCATGTGGGCAAAATCCAATTCATGTGCTCTACCCCATTATCATGGCCATCATACTGGTTCCTACAGGTTCTATGAGCCTTCTTCATCATATAGGAATCCATGATTGTCCCAACCCCTAGTGAGAGATGAACTGCCCCACCTTAAAAAGGGGATTCCTTTGCTATATCTTACACATCATGCTCTAACCCCTTGATCCCGGAGCATTTAATCAATGAAAATCATAAAAATGCAAAAGGCATATAAAGAAGGGTGGAAAAATCAAGTTCGGGGCACCTCATGTACCACGATTTTTCCCTCCTACATATTATAAACCCAAGTGTGGGCTTCCCTCTTATTAGCTACCCTTGTACCCCATCATGTGACCCAGGGCTACCCCTTTTCATCCACCTATCTATCACATGCCACCACTTTTGATGGATGTACCTTGACTATATTATATCCTTTAGAGGTAGAAACCACCTAAAAAGATACTTGGTTAACCCCATTAGAAGTTTAAGAGACATTGGCACATCTCGAAGACCATTATGGAAAGGCAAGCCATTATGAAGTCCCTAACTGTGGTCCATGATTAGGTAAGCTCATTTACTTGATTTCTCTAATGATTTGTTGTACTGGAAGGCTAGGGACACATTAGATCTTATACAAGATTGTAGATGATTTCAATTTGGGATTGGTCTCCCTATACGGGGTCCTAATCCTCCAGAGGGCTACATTGGCGCATGAAGGGTGAGCGTTGAGAGCCATGGGCCTCCACAACAGCGGATTGCACTTCATGGATCTCTACAACCATTCAGAGATTGCTCATGGTTCACTTATTAGATGAGGAAGCTGCACCTGATCCATCATGCCCAACTGGCCTCAGATCTACACCATACACTTGGCAAATGATCCAGGACTTGTACAATGATGTGGCATCACCTACATTATCATCTTAGCCTTTGCAGGCCACCTACAAGCATCTTTGATATGTTTGGAGACCCATGAGGACACTTGTGTGCCCCCACATGTCATTTGAAGCACCACAGGTTATTACAAGGGGTCAACCCCTTGTCCACTACTTTTGAGGGTCATATTTTTCATTGTGGCACCCATGGACCTCATTAGGCCTCCTAGAGTGCCCTACGACATGCAAAGATTATTATTTGACCTCTTCAAAGGCTTACTTTTTCATTTATGAGCTAGTTTGGTGGGCTTGTCACCAAAAGTTGTATTATTAGCGCATTATTATATTTTTGGGGCTTATGTAGGCCAAGGAGGCTAATTTGAACTCCTAAGATGTGTATAAATACAAGTGAGGTGAAATCATTTCTCATCATCACGTTGGATTGGATCTCTCTCTTCTTTAGAGAATTGTGCATTTTTTTTTGGAGGATGAATTAGAGCATTTATGGATGAATTTTAATGTATGCTTATTGGTCTATCTTCTCTTGGAGCTTCTCTATTGTCATTTGTGAATGGTTGGATATACTCTTCTACATGTAAGTACCAAAATTTTGATGTTATTCTTGTTACTTTTGTCATATATGTTGGATGGGATTTTCGTTGTTTTAGGGCTAATTGCTGCATGCAAATTATTGCTGAATATTGTAGGATTGTCTCTATTATAACGTTCTCTCCATGTATGGGCCATGTAGTGTGAACGAAAACTCCTAGGGGTTAAATTTGACCTTGATAAGTCATTCCTCTTATGCATTTGTGTTGAAAAAGTGTAACTAGCTTCAGTCTTCATAATGACATAAAATTAGGATTTTATGTAAAGAGATGTAATAAGAAAAATGAAATTATTATATTGACTTGCTTCATGGGTTTCATGAGCAAGGAATTTTGTTTTTGAGTCAAGACTCCCATTGAGAGTCTTTAGGGTTTATTCATCTAGTCATAAAAGAGTCATTTTCAAGTAAATGAAGTCATGTTACACTTCACAACAGGTCAATATTGTCTATGTAAAGTATCCTCCAAGAACTTGTCACCAAAACCCTTCTAGTCGACCTACAAACTATGAGGAAGCTGCAAGATGAAGTCGGCTTAAACTCTAGTTGTCAAGCCGGCCTAAAGGGCAATGAAGAAGGGTATATAGAGCCTTACTCGGCCTCATTTGGAGACAAACAATTCGTACAAGAATTCCCTGGAAAAGTGTGAAGAAGAAGGCAAAAGAAACAGGGCTAGAAGAAGGATGAAGACGGAGTAGCAAAAGGAAAGGAAAAAGTGTCTTCTGGGACATCATCCACTGGGGACAGCGAAGATTCTTCTGGCAAGTGCGAAGTCTAGGCAGTAGAATCTTCAGGAAGTGTGAAGTCTGGGCAGCAGAATCTTCTGGGCAATGCAAATTTTGGGAAGTAGATTCTTTTGGGGCAGCAAGAGAGGCTGAGGTTCTCTCTAGAAGAACTAGAGACCGAGATTCTCTAGGGAAGCTATGGAGGTGCAGTACAACGAGATAGAGACTGAGTTTCTCTAGGAGAAAAGACGAAGAAGGAAGGAACAGATCAAGGTGGGTGACAGGTGTCTTGGAACAATACTATAGTCAAGGGTTCAGTGTCATGGTATTGGTAATTATCAATTGAAGACCTAGAAGAAGAATTTTATTGGGTTTTCCTCTTAAGAGGTGAGAGATTTTGGCCTTGGTTGGAGAAGCCTACATTTTGTGTCACTCATCTTTATTTTGATAATTGTCTTGATGAAAAGAACACACTAATAAGCTAACAAAGTGAAAGATCATATGTAAAAGAAGAACAAGCATATCACAAGAAATTATCAAGCAGAGAAATTGTTAACATCAAATGCTCTAGATTTCTCAACAACTTGAAGTATAAAACCTACAAGATTGCTTTCATTTGACCTAAAGGGTTTGTGAAGTACTTTTGGGGCCTCCTTCACTAGGAACGAAGAGATCTTACACGTAATCAACATAGACTCCAATTTCTCCCAAGGATTAAGGCACTAATCTACCAAGGGTGGTCACCAAACCTCTTATTCTTTCACCTTCTCCCAAGTCTAGCCACATTAGGGTGCCTAGGGCATCAAATTCCAGACAAGATAGCCACTGAAAAATTTGATCTCCTAGGGTCTTTTGCGCTGGCCTTTCCTCTAGCCCTCCTCCAAATTTGAAGACATTCCGATGGTGGAATTTGGAGAAAGACAAGCCCTAGCTCCGAGACAAAAACTTGCCTTGCCATCCCCAAGGCTAGCACTTCCCAGGGTCAAACCCACATCTTTGAGTAATCATATTTCTTTGATCTTTTCTTCACCTTGTCTAGGGTAGAAATATCATTGGTTGCTAAACTCCTTCCTCATACCCTACACTGGGTCCACTTGGCCCTATGTGGTCCCACTCCTTTGAAAGACCATTCTTCAAGAACCATCTGAGATACCAATTCTAACAAGGATTTTAGGGATTGGGAAAATCCTTCACAAGTCTTATCCCATAAACCTAGCCCTCAAATCCTCTCTTCCTTTCCTTAGAATACCTAGTACCTTGCCTACAAAGCAAACAATCTTTATCCTTGAAATTTTAGGAAAGGGTTATTTGGGTCACTCATATCCATTGACTTATCTTTCATTAGTGACTCCACCCATATTGGGTCTCCTCCCATCGGTGAAAGTTTGTAAATAAAAGGGAGCCTTAGCTGAGGTGACAATGGGTTAAGACTCCATTTCTTTCCCTTGGCCTAACATTTTCCCTTTAGGGATTTCCCTTAGGTCCCTTGCTAGTTTCAGCAGTAATAGTGACATCAACATAGAAAAGGCATGCAAAATGGTCGAAGTATGACAGTCAACTATGGAAGGATATAACTCATATCCATTGACTTATCTTTCATTAGTGACTCCACCCATATTGGGTCTCCTCCCATCGGTGAAAGTCTGTAAATAAAAGGGAGCCTTAGCTGAGGTGACAATGGGTTAAGACTCCATTTCTTTCCCTTGGCCTAACATTTTCCCTTTAGGGATTTCCCTTAGGTCCCCTGCTAGTTTCAGCAGTAATAGTGACATCAACATAGAAAAGGCATGCAAAATGGTCGAAGTATGACAGTCAACTATGGAAGGATATAACTCTTGGAAACCTCATTTGTAACATAGGTAGGGTGATGGAGATAGGGTGTTTATTATATAGTTTTGAGATGATTTTATTTGGGGAATCTGATTCATTATTTTAGTAGAGAAATTAAAGTAAAATTCAAATTTAAAAAAAAAAAATTGGTGTCCCAACGTGCACTTAATTTTTGAAACCTTTCACAAGAGTTCTTCGCCATTGATTAAACTTTTAATTTAATTCATGAAAAAGGACCTTATAATTCTAAGCTTTATTTTAGCCAAAGAGAAGTTACATATCATCAACTTGATTTGGGGTTTTTGACCACAATGTGGGGGCACAAGCTTTAATCAAGCGTAATTCTCAAACTGTCAGGGCTCTCATGGCATGTCACATATCACTGGAATCAACTCAATGAGGAGTATCCAATGGCAAGGATATCCAAGGAAAATTCAATGATCTGCTTCCTCAAAAACCTCCAACAAGTGTGGCGTATGTATATCACCCGAGGAATCCAAACCCTAGAGCTAGGGTTTCCAACCATCCTTCAATTGGAGCTTCCAACTAATGAAATCCATACAAATATTAAGAGCGTTCATTAACGAATGTTGGCATCAATGACAACACCATTCAACAACTTGTTTAATATTATGTTTGCAAAGATCACAGGTGTGTTAAAACAATGAACAACCAATTTTATACAATAACTGCTCTAACTGGGTGAGAAATTATAAAAATAATGATATATATGGTTAATATATTGTGTGTACATTAAATCAAACTACATCCATGATATGTCTTGTAAGTATTTAGTGGACTTGTTTGTTGGTTTAGACCATTTTCATTGCAGCTTTACATATTAAGCTAGCAAACCAACAAAAAGTCGTCCACTTTAGCTATTTGAATCCATTACTCTACATTTGTTCTAGAGGAATTTTATTGGAATTAATTCACGAGAAGCCTCCCATAGCCCTTTTGGTAGGGGTTGGGGTTAATGAGTGGGGGCTTAAGCAGAGATAACAATGGGCCTCTATCTCGCGTGTGCCAACCACAATGGGTTGTATAAGATCTTCAACAACACAGAGTGGTAATAAGGCCTAACTGTGAAGTCTAAGCAGACCAGGCATGTTCGACAATATTAGGCCTAGGACACCATAATAGATAATACCACAAGGCCTACAAGGCTTGCGATCTCCAGGATTAAAATGGAGTTGCCACAAACGAAAATATGCATATATGTACCCCTGCTGAAATAAGGGGTAACAGGGACCATACCCTAGTACTAGAACAATCAACAAACAAAAAATATATTCTCCATCCCATCTCTGACACCAACCTCTGGAAGTTACACAATTATTTTTCTACTCTAGCAATACAAAGAAACAAACTAGCGCAAAAGATCCATTTAAGCACCTTTCTTATGTCATTCATAATGTTTCTATATAGTTCCTTGTATATACATCATTTTCATATTACTTCAAGCTCCTATTCTTCACAATCCTCGTATAGGATGTACAAACTATTACAACAAAATAAAACCTATGATTATGGTTCTGTGCAGTGTTACCCACCATTTTGTGGGTGATATCCCTAGGAGAATTTTTTCCCGAGATGGTCCTTAGCTGGTAGCCAACAACCACCAACTAGCTCATGGTGTCGTTTCTCCGCCACTTGAGCTAGCCGTGTCGTCCCTCACCCATCTGTCATGATTGCATGTTTGAAGGTGGGCCTCCCAAAGCTAAAGGTATACCTTGTCATTTGGCAATTGAGTATTGTAGTTTGCTTATCATGGATACTTATGGACATGGATTAATGGGGAGATTCGGCGGAAAGAGTGGGCTAGATTTGTGCTCTTGTCCCCCAAACATCTCTTCGATGTTAACCTTGGACCCTAGTCCCATGGGATCTCTTTTACTAACCTTATTGGTCTATCTTCTCTTGGAGCTTTTCTATTGTCATTTGTGAATGGTTGGATATACTCTTCTACATGTAAGTACAAAATTGATGTTATTCTTGTTACTTTTGTCATATATGCTGGATGGGATTTTCGTTGTTTTAGGGCTAATTGCTGCATGCAAATTATTGCTTAATATTGTGGGATTGTCTCTATTATAACGTTCTCTCCATGTATGGGCCATGTAGTGTGAGTGAAAACTCCTAGGGGTTAAATTTGACCTTGATAAGTCATTCCTCTTATGCATTTGTGTTGAAAAAGTGTAACTAGCTTCAGTCTTCATAATGACATAAAATTAGGATTTTATGTAAAGAGATGTAATAAGAAAAATGAAATTATTATATTGACTTGCTTCATGGGTTTCATGAGCAAGGAATTTTGTTTTTGAGTCAAGACTCCCATTGAGAGTCTTTAGGGTTTATTCATCTAGTCATAAAAGAGTCATTGTCATGTAAATGAAGTCATGTTACATTTCGCAAAAGGTCAATATTGTCTATGTAAAGTATCCTCCAAGAACTCGTCAACAAAACCCTTCTAGTCTTTCTACAAACTATGAGGAAGCTACAAGATGAAGTCGGCCTAAACTCCAGTTGTCAAGCCGGCCTAAAGGGCAACGAAGAAAGGTATATAGAGCCTTACTCGGCCTCATTTGGAGACAAACAATTCGTACAAGAATTCGCTGGAAAAGTGCGAAGAAGAAGGTAGAAGAAACAGGGGTAGAAGAAGGATGAAGACAGAGCAGCAAAAGGAAAGGACAAAGTGTCTTATGGGACATCATCTACTGGGGACAGCGAAGATTCTTATGGCAAGTGTGAAGTCTAGGCAGTAGAATCTTCAGGAAGTGTTAAGTCTAGGCAGCAGAATCTTCTGGGCAATGCGAAGTTTGGGAAGTAGATTCTTTTGGGGCAGCAAGAGAGGCTGAGGTTCTCTCTAGAAGAACTAGAGACCGAGATTCTCTAGTGAAGTTGTTGAGGTGCAGTACAACGAGATAGAGACCGAGTTTCTCTAGGAGAAAAGATGAAGAAGGAAGGAACAGATCAAGGTGGGTGACAAGTGTCTTGGAAGGATACTATAGTCAAGGGTCCAGTGTGGTGGTCTTGGTACTTATCAATTGAAGACCTAGAAGAAGAATTTTATTGGGTTTTCCTCTTAAGAGGTGAGAGGTTTTGGCCTTGGCTGGAGAAGCCTATATTTTGGGTCACTCGTCTTTATTTTGATAATTGTCTTGATGAAAAGAACACACTAATAAGCTAACAAAGTGAAAGATCATAAGTAAAAGAAGAACAAGCATATCACAAGAAATTATCAAGCAGAGAAATTGTTAACATTGAATGCTCTAGATTTCTCAACAATTGGAAGTATAAAACCTGCAAGATTGCTTTCACTCGACCTAAAGGGTTTGTGAAGTAATTTTGGGGCCTCCTTCACTAGGAACGAAGAAATCTTACACATAATCAACATAGACTCCATTCTCCCAAGGATTAAGGCACTAATCTACCAAGGGTGGTCACCAAAACTCTTATTCTTTCACCATCTCCCAAGTCTAGCCACATTGGGGTGCCTAGGGCATCAAATTCCTGACAAGGTAGCCAATGAAAAAATTTGATCTCCTAGGGTCTTTTGCGCTGGCCTTTCCTCTAGCCCTCCTTCAAATTTGAAGACATTCCGATGGTGGAATTGGGAGAAAAGCCAAGCCCTAGCTCCGGGACAAAAACTTGCCTTGCCATCCCCAAGGCTAGCACTTCCCAAGGTCAAACCCACATCTTTGAGTAATCATATTTCTTTGATCTTTTCTTCACCTTGTCTAGGGTAGAAATATCATTGGTTGCTAAACTCCTTCCTCATACCCTACACTGGGTCCACTTGGCCTTGTGAGGTCCCACTCCTTTGAAAGACCATTCTTCAAGAACCATTTGAGATACCAATTCTAACAAGGATTTTAGGGAATGGGAAACTCCTTCACAAGTCTTATCCCATAAACCTAGCCCTCAAATCCTCTCTTCCTTTCCCTAGATTACCTAGTACCTTGCCTACAAAGCAAACAATCTTTATCCTTGAAATTCTAGGAAAGTGTTATTTGGGTCACTCATATCCATTGACTTATACTTCATTAGTGACTCCACCCATATTGGGTCTCCTCCCATCGGTGAAAGTCTGTAAATAGAAGGGAGCCTTAGCTGAGGTGACAATGGGTTACGACTCCATTTCTTTCCCTTGGCCTAACATTTTCCCTTTAGGGATTTCTCTTACGTCCCCTGCTAGTTTCAGCAGTAATAGTGACATCAACATAGAAAAGGCATGGAAAATGGTCGAAGTATGACACTCAACTATGGAAGGATATAACTCTTGGAAACCTCATTTGTAACATAGGTAGGGTGATGAAGATAGGGTGTTTATTATATAGTTTTGAGATGTTTTTATTTGGGGAATCTGATTCATTATTTTAGTAGAGAAATTAAAGTAAAATTCAAATTTAAAAAAAATTGGTGTCCCAATGTGCACTTAATTTTTGAAACCTTTCACAAGAGTTCTTCGCCATTGATTAAACTTTTAATTTAATTCATGAAAAAGGACCTTATAAGTCTGAGCTTTATTTTAGCCAAAAAGAAGTTACATATCATCAAATTGATTTGGGTTTTTTGACCACAATATCGGGGCACATCCTTTAATCAAGCATAATTCTCAAACCGTCAGGGCTCTCAGGCATGTCACATATCATTGGAATCAACTCGACGAGGAGTATCCAATGGCAAGGATCTCCAAGGAAAATTCAATGATTTGCTTCCTCAAAAACCTCCAACAAGTGTGGCGTATGTACATCACCCAAGGAATCCAAACCCTAGAGCTAGGGTTTCCAACCATCCTTCAATTGGAGCTTCCAACTAATGAAATCCATACAAATATTAAGAGCGTTCATTAACGAATGCTGGCATCAATGACAACACTATTCAACAACTTGTTTAATATTATGTTTGCAAAGATCACAAGTGTGTTAAAACAATGAACAACCAATTTTATACAATAATCGCTCTAACTGGGTGAGAAATTATAGAAATAATTATATATTTGGTTAATATATCGTGTGTTCATTAAATCAAACTACATGCATGATATGTCTTGTAAGTATTTAGTGGACTTGTTTGTTGTTTTAGAACATTTTCATTGCAGCTTTACATATTAAGCTAGCAAACCAACAAAAAGTCGTCCACTTCAGCTATTTGACTCCATTACTCTACATTTGTCCTAGAGGAATTTTATTGGAATTAATTCACGAGAAACCTCCCACGGCCCTTTTGGTATGGGTTGGGGTTAATGAGTGGGGGCTTAAGCAGAGATAACAATGGGCCTCTATCTTGCGTGTGCCAACCACAATGGGTTGTATAAGATCTTCAACAATGTACTATAGAGAGTGGTAATAAGGCTTAACAGTGAAATCTAACCAGACCAGGCATGTCCGACAATATTAGGCCTAGGACACCATAATCGATAATACCACAAGGCCTACAAGGCTTGCGATCTCCAGGATTAAAATGGAGTTGCCAAAAATGAAAATATTCATATATGTACCCCTGCTGAAATAAGGGGTAACAGGGACCATACCCTAGTACTAGAAAGATCAACAAACAAAAAATATATTCTCCATCCCATCTCTGACACCAACCTCTGGAAGTTACACGATTATTTTTCTACTCTAGCAGTACAAAGAAACAAATTAGTGCAAAAGATCCATTTAAGCACCTTTCTTATGTCATTCATAATGTTTCTATACAGTTCCTTGTATATACATCATTTTCATATTACTTCAAGCTCCTATTCTTCACAATCCTCGTACAGGATGTACAAACTATTACAACAAAATAAAACCTATGATTATGGTTCTGTGCAGTGTTATCCACCATTTTGTGGGTGATATCCCTAAGAGAATTTTTTTCCCGAGATGGTCCTTAGCTCGTAGCTAGCAACGACCAACTAGCTCGTGGTGTCATTTCTCCGCCACTTGAGCTAGCTGTGTCGTCCCTCACCCATCTGTCATGATTGCATGTTTGAAGGTGGGCCTCCGGAAGCTAAAGGTATACCTTGTCATTTGGTAATTGAGTATTGTAGTTTGCTTATCATGGATACTTATAGACATGGATTAATGGGGAGATTTAGCAGAAAGTGTGGGCTAAGTTTGTGCTCTTGTCCCCCAAACCTCTCTTGGATGTTGACCTTGGACCCTAGCCCCGAGGGATCTCTTTTACTAACCTTTGGGCTTTGGGAATGGTACTACATGGGAAACCCTGATTTTGGTTGCGTGGTCAGGCTCCCTCATCCACTATATCACTCCCCTTCCACTCATCATAGCCCCCGTTCATCATTTATCCCACCTAGGTCTAGATCGGGTTAGCTTTACCCCTCCCCTTGCCCACACCTTGGATCAAGCTTGGCATGATGCCCTAGAGGTTGATTCAACTAAAAAGTAAGTAAAAGCATAATTGGCCACATTCAACAAGAAAATGTACCACAAAATGCAAAAGGTGGCCAGGACAAACACATTTAGCACGTGGGAAAAAGCCAATGCATGAGCTCTACCCCATTCTCATGGCCATCACCCCGGTTCCTATAGGCCCTAGATGAGCCTCTTCTATCATTTAAGAACCCATGATTGTCCCAACCCTTGGTGGGCAATGAACCGCCCTACCTTAAAGGGGGTATCCACTGCTATACCTTACACATCATGTTCTTATCCCTTGAGCCCCAAGCAGTTAACCAAAGAAAAATCATAAAAGGAAAAAGGCATATAAAGAAGGGTGGAAAAATAAAGGTTGGGGCACCTCATGTACCACGATTGCTCCCTCCTATACATTATATACTCAAGTTTGGGCTTCCCTTTTATTAGATACCCTTGTACCCCAGCATATGGTCCAAGGATGCCCCTTTCATTCCTTAATCCATTCATCTCTTTATCACATGCCACCACCCTTTGAAGGATGTACCTTAGACATACTATCCCCTCTAAAGGTCGAAACCACCTAATAGGATACTTGGTTAATCCCATTTAGAGCTTGGAGACATTAGCACATGCCAAAGCCCACTATGAAAGGGCATGCAATTATGAAGAGCCCACCTGTTGTCCATGGTTTATAAGCTCTTTAACTCGATTTCCTTTGATGACTTGTTGTACTGGAAGGCTAGAGGACGCACTGGATCTTATGTAGGATTGCAGATGGTCTCCATTTTGGGTTTGGTCTCCCTATACGGGGTCCTAACCTTCCAGAGGGCTACATTGGCACATCTTATGCAGGATTGCAGATGGTCTCCATTTTGGGTTTGGTCTCCCTATATGGGTTCCTAACCTTCCAGAGGGCTACATTGGCACATGTAGGGTGTGTGTTGACAGCCATGGGCCTCCCAGCAGTAGACAACACTCCATGGATCCCCAGAGATGTTCATAGATTGCTCGATATTTACCTATTGGACGAGGAAGATGCACTTGATTCACCATGCCCAGTTGGCCGCACAGTTGTACCATGCACTTGGTAGATGACCCAGGACATGCATGTTGATGTGGCATCACTTACACCTTCATCTAAGTCGGTACAGATGGTCTACAGGCATCTCCAACCTACATGGAGAACCATGAGGTTACTTGTGTGCCTTCACACCCATTGGAAGCACCACAAGTTTATTATTTGGAGAACAAGGGGCCAACCCCTTGTCCACTACTTTTGGCAGTCCTATTTATCATTGTGGCATTTATGGATTTCATCAATCTTCTTAGAAGTCCCAACAACATGTATTATTGATCATTCGACCCCTTGAGAGGCTCATTCTTGTGTTTATGGGCTAGTTTGTTGGGCTTGTCACCAAAAGTTAGTTGTTTTGTACATTATTTTATTTTAGGGGCTAATGTAGCCCCAAGTAGCTAAATCAAACTCATTAGAAGTGTATAAATAGAAGTGATGATGATTCATTTTAGCATCATCACGTGGATTTGGAACATGTATCTATTTAGAGATTTTTGCTATCCTTCTTGGAGGACGAATTTTTGGGGCATGGAATGAATTTTGATGTTTGGCTAATTTTCATATGTCTTGGAGCTTCTTGATGCCATGTTTTTGGATGGTTGGATATACTCTTATATATGTAAGTACATTTTAATGCTATTCTTTCTTTCTAATTTTGTCACTACATTGTTGCTAGGATTTCGCTATACTATGGCTTATTTTCTACATCTCTTATGCGGAGTTGCGGAAATTTTGTTTATGGATAGTGAATGCTTCATGTATGGGCCATGTATAATGAATGAATGTTCCTAGGGATGTTTCATCACTGAAATTCATCTTAAGAAGCCACTTATCTTGCAAAACGAAGTATAAAGTCTTTGAAGTTGCTTTTGATGTTGCCCTAGTGCCAAGTGAAGTTGTCTGTAAGGCGTCATCGACCTAGAAAATTTGAAGGTCCATAGTCATAATTCTACCCGACTCCATTTCTCCCCAAATGATTAGGCACTCGTCCACCCAAAGGTGATCATCTTAAACCTTTCTCATCCAACTCCCTCTCCTTTTCTAGGCTTAGTCCATTAGGTCTCCTAGGGCATCATTTATCTTGCAAACCACCCATCAAAAAGGTTCAATCTCTTGGCCCCTACAGCACTGGTATGTCTCCTAGGTGCCCTCCAATTTTGAAGAAATTCCTACGGTGGGATTTTGAGATATCCCAAGCCCTGGCCTCGAGATTGAATCTTGCCCTTGGTTTCCCTAGGCTAGAAGCCTCATTGGGACCCTCACATTGTCTTGCATTAAAAATTATGCCTTTGGTCCCTTTTCCCCTCCAAAATAGGTCAAGCATATCATTGGTTGCTAAACCCTACCGGTTTGACCTACCCCCGGATCCACTTGGTCCCGTGTGGTCCTGTACACTATTAAGGGTAATTCTTCAAGGATCACTGGGAATCCAAGCTTTCACAAGAATTTCAAGGCCTAGGAACCTCCATTATAAGATACATACCTTAAACCTAAACCTCGAAAGTCACCTTAAGCCCTTCCTTGAGAGCTTTAAACCTTGCCTCCAAAACAAGAAAGCCACATATTTGAGCCTCTCTTGTGAATAGGCTTCTAGGATCAACCCTCACTCTATCATTGGTCAATCCATTTAGTGATCTTCATCATAACGGGTCTCCTCCCATTGGTAAAAGTCGGTAAAGAGTAGAGAGCATTATTCGAGGTGACAGTAGGCTATTGCTCCATTTGTTTCCCTTAGCCTAGTCGTAGCCCTTCAAGGATCCCCTTTTAGGACCCCTGCTAGTTTGAGTGGTAACATGCAGAAAAGAAAATTAAGTTCTACAGGTTGATGATTTTTACTACTGGTTTTTACATGGTGTAATGTTTAGCTTAATGTCACAACTAAAGCTAAAACCTATTTTTCTTTTGGTTCCAATTTTAGCTTTAGGTACCCAAATCAATTTTTAACTTCTTACAATAATACTTACTATAGAAACAAATACATCAAGATGTTTATCACTCGTTTTAAAACAACAACAGCAAGTAAAAAGTTGCAAGACCAACACTCAACAGTAATGATCTGAGCTCATGCTCCATGTTTGAAAAAATAAAGACTACAAACTCCAAGAGAATCAAAGGTTTCTATGTACTGTCTGGTTGACAAAAATATACAGAAAAGTACTTACAGATTGTCCTCATGCGTACTTAAGACACGCACATTGCCATCAGAGCTTGTTATCACAAATTGTGCTGATGGTCCACAAGGGACTGTGATCTGCAGCCTCAACATAAAAGGACATATGATTTAGTATTTTATAAGTTTCTATTTCTACTTGTTTAATCTGAAATAGCACTAGAAAATAAATATTTCTTTATATGCAATTCTACCTAATGAATAGTGACAGACACCTAATATGAAAAAACTCCAATATATGTTTACATATTATAGATGAATAACTAGTCCTTAAAAGTTTAAAACCATAAGCAGTGGCATACACATGCACACAAATACATGCACAGCCACACATGAAATGTATACCACTCCACACCCACCAGAGAGAGAGAGAGAGAGAGAGAGAACATACAGACATGTCAGGGTTATACTTCTCATTAAGGACCACTCTCTTCAGTTTGACAGTTCTTATCTCATAATTTAACCTGTTAATAGATAGTGTAGCAGATTCCCAACTGTCAAGTGTCCCACTCTGCAAAATAAACAAGTTTTGGATTTCAAAAAGGGATAAAACCCATTTGTAAAACATCATTCCTAAATGCTGTGAAGTGTGAACAGGAAGATGATAAATTTGAATTGAAATTGCTGAGTTCAAGCACTGGCACAGGATAGTTAGTGCTTGCACCACAGAACAAAATACTGGAAAAAAGGAAAGAATCCACAATGCATAAAAATATGACCAGAGATTAGTTTCCATTTCAATATTTCTGGAGTTTTAACAATTTTCTCAATTACTCACCAAAAGTTGAACATCAAATACTGCTTTCCCTGCAGAAAAATAACTATCAATCTGTTCTTGCATAGCAGGATCTGCAACAAAAATAAAATGATCTCAGGCAGATACATACCTATCAATAAGAAGCGTGACAATCACATTCAGTAATGTGAACAGATCAAAGCAAATATGAAAGAGTAGTACAGAGAAAAAAGGTCAATTTGTCCACACAAAACCATATAAAATCAAGAGAATTAACGAAACATACTCAACATGATAGAAAGGTGTACTGTCATGATGTATGATTCAAAATATATTTTAAATTTAAACTTCCAAGTGTTTTCACTTGTTACAGCCCCAACTTGCATTTTCTAAGCATGGTAAGGGTGTTGGAGTAGTATTGAAATCTCCCCTTGGTCATATTTTCAAATTTGCCTATAGATTGGAGTTTGAAGCTACTAACAATGTTGCTGAATATGAAGCCATGTTGTTAGGTCTTGAAGTGCCAAAAGATTTGAAAGTTAAATTGCTTAGTATCAAGGGAGATTCAGATCTTGTCATTATGCAGGTTAAGAATAAATTTGCTTGTAAAAATGAAAGATTAAGGAAGTAGCAGAATGCACTATGGGACACTATGGAACTGTTTGATGCTATTAATATTGAGACTGTCCCTAGAGAAGATAATAGTCAGGTGGATCAACTTGCAGTTGCTACATCCACTTTGCAGATGTCTGATGATAATGGTAAATGATAAGGTGAAAATGGAAATTATCTTTAGGCCTTCGGTACCTGATAATATTGAGCATTGGAAAATATTTGATGATGAGAGACATGTGATTCGCTTTCTTAATAATTTGGATGAATTTGAAGATTTTAAGGTTAATTGTGAGGAAGGATCTGATAATCATGAAGATATAACAAATCCTACTCCTAGGAATATTGTAGCTTTCGAGCAACTCTTTGATAGGCACGATGCCATAAAGAGGAAAGAAGAGAATAAGATAGATCCAGGGCAATTTATTGAAGTAAATATTGGTACCTCTAGTGACCCGAAGATTATTAAAATCGGAAAAGGTACTAGTGAGGAATAAAGGAAAGAATTAATTGATTTACTTCATGAATATAGATACATTTTAGCATTTTTTTATGATGAGTTGAAGGGTTATAAGGAAGATGTTATGGAGCAAACTATCCCTTTAAAAGATGAAAATGCTAAACCCTTTTGTCAAAAACTTAGGCAGATAAATCCTAAGTTAACCCCATTGGTGCATAAAAAACTTCAAAAGATGCCTGCAGCTGGTATTATTATGCAAACTAGGCATTCTTCATGGTGTTCTAACTTGGTGATTGTTAGAAAGAAAAATGGATCAATCAGACTTTGTGTGGATTTTAGAAGCCTTAATCTAGCATGTAAAAAGTATAATTACCCATTGCCTCACATGGAGACCATGCTGCAAAGAGTAACAGGTCCAGGAATGATGTCATTGATAGATGGTTTTTCTGGTTATAATCAAGTATGGGTGAAGAAAGAAGATCGTCATAAGACAACTTTCACCACACCATGGTGAACATTTGAATATATTAGAATGCCTTTTGGATTAGCTAACGTTGGAGCCACTTTTCAGTGGGCTATGGATATGATTTCAAAGGATTAATTGGTGAAATCATTGAAATATATCAAGATGATCTTACATTTTTTTCTAAAGATGTTATTAGTCATATAAATCATCTTAGGCATATTTTTAACAGGTGTAGAGAGTTTGGAATATCCTTGAATCCTGCTAAGTCTTTGTTTGAAACTTTGAAGTAACTAAAGGTGAGTTACTTGGTCACATCATTTCTAAGCATGGGACCAAGATTGACCCCGAGAGAGTTGAGGCTATTCAAAAGATCCCCTAGCATCATAATCTTAGGTCCCTTCAATCAATCCTAGGAAAGATCAACTTTCTTAGGAGATTTATTCCAAACTATGCAGAAATTGTTAAACCTATTCAAAATCTTTTCAAGGATGCCAAATTTGTATGGAAAGATGAACGAAAAAAGGCTTTTCAAGAAATCACGGATTCTATCATTAAAGCTCTTGTTTTCATTAGCCCTGATTATTCTAAGGAGTTCATAATTTTTTCTTTTGCTTCAAAAGATACTATAGCGGGTGTATTGCTTTAGAAATATAAGGAAGGTCATAAGCGGCCAATTGCATTATGAGGAGAGCACTTCAGAACTCTGAATTAAATTATAGTACCATGGAAAAGCAAACTTATGCCTTGATTAAGCCTCTTAAGCATTCCAGGATGTATGTGGGGTATTCTAAAGTTATAGCTTTTGTGTCACATTCAACTATTAAAGATATATTAAATCAAACTGATTGCTTAGGGACGTGAGCTAGGGGGTCACAAAGATCCAAGAGTATGATTTAGAGATTAGACCCACTAAACTTGTTAAAGGTCAAGATGTGAAAATTTCTAACTTGAAATTTTATTGCAGCTACTGATTTATTTCACCTACTTATTCTTCACAATAAGTTATTTACGAAATCCCTTTAGTAGATATTAATATAAATTCGACTGCAGGTATCACATAATTACACAGAGAAAATACATACACAAGAAACAATCACATCAACACAGTTGTTTTTGGACAATTGTCCCTGGAAAAACCCAATGTGGGAAAATCGGTGCAGCAGATGAGGGTTTTATTAATCTTCAGCAACAATCGCTTTTACAGAGAAACTAAGAAAAAACACCTTAGACTTTCCCCTGGAAACTTTTTGACACCTTGGAGACCCTTCTAGTTCTCCCACTTCTGCGTCACTTTGTGTGGCTTTGCGTCCCTCTGCATCAGCGTGCGTGAGGGTTGCGTCTCCCTTGGACTGTGTCCCCCTCTGCGTTGTCTCTCAATGTCCCTGCGTCACCTCCTCTTCAGTCACTGACTGCTGTTGATGCCCTCCTCTTCCCCCACCCTACAACTCTCCCTCTGAACTCGATCTCCTTCTCTTTGAGAATCGATTTTCCTTGAGATACTGAGTATTTGTCGGCGTGTCTCCAAATGATCCTCAAGTCTTCTCTTATACTTTTCCTGTTGATAAATCAACGACCGAGATTGAGTATCTAATCAACGGCTAAGATTAAAACAGACTTGATCCTCATCTCTTAGAAGCTTCTCACCCTTACCTTTATTAATACCCATTAATATTTTAATTTTCCTAAGTTTAGACTTAAGAACACATTAAAAATATTAATTATTTTAATAACTCCTCATCCGAGTGGAATTTCTCCAAACGATTTCTGGGTCTTGGAAATCTCATGTGCCTTAGCCTCTCCACCAAATTTCAACACTCCCTCTTAGCAAAGAATGTGCTCTAGCAATGCTTCACCATAGAAGCATCACACTGATCCTCCACATCTATCCTCTGTGCTGATGCTTGGGCTGCTGCCCCACATCCATTGCACTGTTGCTTCCTGTACTGCTGCCCATGACACTGCCACTGCCACTGCTACATCTGTACTGCAAATCCCTCTCAACATGCTGCATCATAGCACTACCACTGCTAATTGTTGCACTACAACTCCCGATACCTATCCATTTCTCCTATTGAAATGGATTCTTCAGCATTCCCATCTTCTCCCTGAAATAAACAAATTTTGTTCTTCCTAGAGCCTTCACGAGGATGTCTGCCACCTGTTCTCCTATATGAGTGTACTCAATTGTACTGCCCCTCGTTGGACACAGTCTCTGACAAAGTGACACCTGATATCAATGTGCTTCGACTGATCATGAAATACTAGATTTTCAGAGAGCTTGATGCAACTCTGATTATCCAACAAAATCCTGGTCGCTTCCATCCTTCTCTTGAATAGATTCACAAGCAATTTCCTAAGCCATATGGCTTCGCACGAAGCTGTGCTAGCTGCCATATATTCTACTTCAGCTGAGCTCAGAGCCACGAATTTCTGTTTTCTACTACACCAGGAGGTAATTCCTGTTCCAATGTTAAAACAATACCTAGTTGTACTTTTCCGATCTACTGAACTTCCAGCCCAATCTACGTCAGTGAATCCACTCAGCCTAATGTCATTGCGTTGGGTGTACAACAGTCCATGCTCGACTATTACTTGTATATACCTGAGAACATGTTTGGCTGTAGCCCAGTGCGCGCTCTTGGGTTCCACAATAAACTGATTGAGGGTGTTGACAACGTAACAAATGTCTGGCCTGGTATTGACCAGATACATCAGGGACCCTATAAGCTGCATGTACAAGGTGGGATCGACGTCTTTGTCTTCTGATGCATCAATCTTCTTCCAGTTGGTGATCATTGGAGTAGCCATAGGTCTACAGTCCTGCACCTGAATCTCTTCAAGCTCTCTATAGCATATCTCCCTTGTCCAAGGAAGATCTCACCCTTTTGTTGCCAAACTTCCAACCCCAGGAAATAATGCATCTATGCCAAATCCTTCATGTCGAATTCTGTGGCTAGGTTCTTGCAGTCTTTGATGAGCCTGGATGATCCTGTCAGGAAAATATCATCCACATATAATACCAGGATTAGAGGCTCATTCTTTACGACAAGTTAGTAGAGATTAGGATCTGCGTCACTCTTGACGAACCCCATCTTCTGCAAGTAGCCATCAATTCGACCGTACCATGCTCTAGGTCCCTGTTTAAGCCCATACAAGGCTTTCTTTAATCTGCATACATGAGATTTTTTCTCATGCGTCTCAAAACCCTTTGCTTATTCAATGTATACTTCCTCTTCTATCACCCTATTTAAGAAAGTCGTCTTGACATCCATCTGGTGAATCTCCCACCCCATCTGTGCTGCAAGGAATATCACTGTTCTAATAGAAGTATACCTGGCTTTGTATTTCTCCACACTGTTGTCTGCAGCATATTTGACTTTGTAGATCCATCTCGAACCTACCACTGACCTGTCCTAAGCCCTAGGTACCACTTCCCAGGCATCATTGATAGAACTGTATTCCTCCACCATAGCATTTACCCATACTTGATGTTGAATGGCCACCTGAAAACTAGAAGGTTCCCCAATCTAAGCTACTAGGGCCTGGTATCTATCTGGCTGTCTTCGCTCCCTTTTATCATTCCTGGGTGCACCAATGAAGTCCTTTGCATCTCGTAGAATCTATCAAAGTTCCCGACTTGTTTTTACACTCGTAGTGGGTACATCTATCAGCTCTTCGTCTTCCTGAGATTCCTCCTGTTTTGAAGCTTTACCTTTAGGAGAATTGCTGGTACTAGTTTCTGTTGGTCGAAGTGGTTGGACCAACGAATCGTCTTTTGACTGCTCTTCGGAAGGCATTTCTTGGATTTCTTGAAAGCTCTGTCTTCCATGAACTTTACATCCCACCGAACTACTACCTTCCTACTCCCTGGAAGATAGACTCTATATGCCTTAGCATTCTCGCTATATCCCACAAGATATCCTTTCTCAGCAGTTTGATCTAATTTCTTTCTCTTTTCTTCGGGTATATGGCAATATGCCAAACTCCCAAATATCCTGAAACAATTGACTTCAGGTGTCTCCCTGGTGAAGACTTTTTCCGGAGTGATTTTGCCCAATGCCCTGTGCGGAGTCCTGTTTTGGACATAAACTGTCGTGTTGCATGCTTCTCTGCCCACAAAAAATTGGGCATATCCTGTGTTGATTAGGGGTAGCATCGGATGTGCTCTAGCCATGAAAATTGGTGGAGAGGCTAAAGCACATGAGATCTCCAAAACCCATAAATGGTTTGGGCAAAACCTAACCAGTTTGGAAGATATTAAAATAATTAATATTTTTAATGGAGTCCCTAAGTCTAAATTTAGGGAAAATAAAATATTAATCTGAATTAATATAAAATTGAGTTAGAATGGTCCAAAAGTCATGGATCAAGCCAGATCTAATTTAAGCCGTTGATTAGGGACTTAATCTCTGCCATTGAATTGCCAACGAGAAAAGTATAAGAGGAGGCTTGAGGGTCACTTGGAGAACACACCGAGTTGATCAAGAATTCGATTTTCTAGGGCAGGGCCTACTGAGGAAATCGAAGGAGTGATTAGAGTTCCAGTTAAGGGGCAGTGAATGTAGTAGCAGAGAGGTAGAGATAGTACCAGGAGCATCAACACAGAAGCCGGGAGAGGGTTGACGTAGAGCCAGCTAGAGGCCACACAGAAGCAGCGAGAGGCCATGCAGAGGCAGCAAAGAGCTGCGCAGAGCCTGAGGAGGTCCAGCACGGGAGACGCAGAGGCTCCAGAGGTTGACACAAAGCCTAGAGAGGCTGACACTAGGCTAGAGAGGCTAACACAGACCCTAGAGGTTGATGTTGAGAGATTTCGTGGGGCAGATTGGGGCTGATATCTGTCTCTGACTAAGAGGTACTATTGCCGAGGGCATTCTCTGCTGGGTGAGCCATTTCTGGCACCCAGATTGTATTCTGAAACTGCTTAATAATAAAATCCTCAGATAGCTGCACCGATTTTTCCTCATTGGGTTTTTCTGGGGACATTAGTCCAAAAATAACGACGTTCACTTGTTTGTGAGAATAATTTTGGCAAAATCACATAAAAAAATCATTTGTCGACGTGTTTCGAACCAACCAGTGACGTTCACTTGTGTGCCTGTTTTTCCTTCAGTTGATGATTTGTATGTGTTGACAATGTACTTGTATTTATGTTTAGTATTTACATGGTAAATAACTTGTTAATTAACAGAACAAGTAGGAAGAAATAAATCAGAAAGTACAGGAAGCATTTCTAACAGTTAGACTTAGAAATTCCAACATGGTATCAGAGGGTGGTTGCAGATCATAGGAGAATTGAGGGCATCAACCGCACAGAGCAGTAGAAACAGCTGTCCCGAGTGACAGAAGTTGTTCCTAGCGGAAAAGCAGCAAGGAAGGGGTGATGCAGTGCCTGCATCATCAAGTTTGACCCGGGAGAAGAATCAGTGCAGTGATAGAAAGGAGCAGATCTGACCTACGCAGTGCCCGATCATCTTTCTCAGTCAGGAAGGATTGACGCCCGTGGCCGGGAGGTGCATATTTTGCTGGTGTTGGGAATGTGCAGAGTCTAGATGCTCTAAACTTTAGTTTGATGGGGCATAGGAAGCTGTGGAGAAGTTGTGGAATGAAGCTGGTGGGGTACTGTGGTCAGAACAGTACCTAACAGGACAAGACCAAGAAGGAGGGAGTTGCTACCGAGGATTTCTAGCCAAGAAATCAGATCAGTGGTGCAACTGCACTAACGATCGGAGTGGGGGCATCTCGACATTGGCAGAGGGATTTCCAGGAGGGAAATCGAGGCTCAGAGAGAGTCACATCGAGAACTTCTAGGAGGGAAGTAGAGAGACTCGAAAGAGTCGAAAGAGGAGCAACGAGATGGTAGTGAACAGGGTAAGAGATAAGGACTGGATGGAGCCTCAAACTTCGTAGTCTGGAAGGCCAGGATCTTGTCCGTTCTAAACAGAAATCGTCTCAAGGACATCTCAACGACTTTGCCTTGAAAACAACAGCGATCCTAGTTGACCTGACTGAGAACGATAAGTACGAGGAGGCAATGGCAATGGTCAAGAGCATCATCCTTGCCGGGGTCAAGGAACATGTAGTACCACATATTGCCGAAAAGGACACGACAAATGCAATGTGGGAGGCTCTGATGAAATTATATCACCATACTTCCGTGCAGAGGAAGATGCTAATAGAAAATCAACGAAGATCATATCAGATGCAGAAAGGAGAATAGATCGATATCTTCCTTGGTCGATTGAAGGAAATCCGGAATCAGTTGACTTCCATAGGGGCCATGTCGGATCAAGAATTAATGGTGAGGACCACATTGAACGCAGTCTCAAAGGAGTGGGAGGTATTTGTCTAGAGCATACTAGGCAAATCGACCCTTCCAGATTGGGATGAACTATGGGCAACTCTTTGTTAGGAAGAGATTAGAAGGCTAACCAAGGCAGGAAGCAGCGACAAGGGGGTCAGAATCAAGGAGGAAGAGGAGGATGTTGCCCTAGCATCTGAGGGAAAGCAGGAGAAACAAAAAAAGGACCTCTCTCAGGTCAAATGCTTCAACTATGGGCAACTAGGTCATTATGCGAGCTAGTGTTCGAGGAAGAAGAGCAAGGGAGAGGCTTCTGAGACCAAGGCTGCGCCAATAAGGGCGGAGAAAGAAGTGGAGACAGATGATGACTGTGCCATGAGTGCTCATTCACCTCGTGAGAGGAAGTGGGGAGACATCAAGCTGTAGTTAGACGGACTATAGGCGCTGAGGGGCAGGATCCTCGAGGTACCCACCCTCTTGGATTATACCTTGCTACGAGAGGCCCAAAGAGGAGTGGCAGAATTGACAGAGATATTAGAGTTGGGAGATCAGTTACTTACTTCTCAGTAACTGAGTTGCAATGCAACAGTGGCAGTGCTATGGGCAACATGATGCAGCATGATGAGAGGGATTACAGTGTAGATGCAGCAGTGGCAGTGGCGGGACCATGGGCAGCAGCACGGATGCAGAGGGAGCTACTATACAGATGCAGCAGTGGTAGCGCCATGGGTAGCAGTACATGATGCAGCAATGCAGAGGATGTTGGGCAGCAGGCCTAGCATCAGCACAAGGACCGATGCCAGATGATCAGGGTGATGCTCAATGAGGAGTATTACTAGAGCACAGTCCTCGTTAAGAGGGAGTGTTGATTTGGGGTAGCATTAGATGTGCTCTAGCCACGAAAATTGGTGGAGAGGTTAAAGCACATGAGATCTTCAAAACCCAGAAATGGTTTGGGCAGAATTTAACCAGTTTGGGAGATATTAAAATAATTAATATTTTTAATGGAGTCCCTAAGTCTAAACTTAGGGAAAATAAAATATTAATGTGAAATGAATTGTCAACGAGAAAAGTGTAAGAGGGGGCTTGAAGGTCACTTGGAGAACACACTGAGTTGATCAAGAATTCAATTTTTGGGGCAGGGCATGCTGAGGAAATCGAAGGAGTGATCAAAGTTGCAGTTGAGGGGCAATGAATGCAGTAGCAGAGAGGTAGAGATAGTACTGGGAGCATTAGCGCAGAAGCCGGGAGAGGGTCAACGTAGAGGCCACGCAGAAGCAGCCAGAGGCCACGTAGAGGAAGCCAAGAGCTGGAGGAGGGCAAGCGTGGGAGACGCAGAGGCTTCAGAGGCTGACGCGGAGCCCAGAGAGGTTGATGCTGGGCCAGAAAGGCTGATGCAGCCCTAGAGGTTGACATTGGGAGATTTCGTGGGGCAGATTGGGGCTGATATCTGTCTCCGACTAAGAGGTACTATTGCCGAGGGCATTCTCTGTTGGGTGAGCCATTTCTGGCACCCAGATTGTATTCTAAAACTGCTTAATAATAAAACCCTCAGATAGCTGCACCGGTTTTTCTGCATTGGGTTTTTCGAGGACATTAGTCCAAAAATAACGGTGTTCACTTGTATGCTTGTTTTTCCTTCATTTGATGACCTGTATGTGTTGAGAATGTACTTGTATTTATGTTCAGTATTTACATGGTAAATAACTTGTTAATTAACAGAACAAGTAGGAAGAAATAAATCAGAAAGTACAGGAAGGATTTTTAACTGTTAGACTTAGAAATTCCAACATCCTGATCATACAACATTGCCCTAGCTGCTTCCACAATAGTCCTGTTTTTCATTTCTACTACTCCATTTTGCTCCGGATTGTAGGGAGTTGTCCACTCTCTTCTAATGCCTTCCCTAGCGCAAAAATCGGTGAAGTCCTTGTCAACATACTCTCCACCATTGTCTAAGCGCAACACTTTTATCTTCTTTCCAAATAGATTCTCTACTAGAGCCTTGAACTCTTTGAATCGACCAAAAACCTCATCCTTGGTTGTCAGAAAGTAGATCCAAGTTTTCCTGGAATGGTCGTCGATGAAGGTGACGAAGTATTCGGCACCACTAAGAGCTTTTGTGGACATTGGTCCATAGATGTTTGAGTGTATCAATCCTAGAACACTCTTAGCTCTATTACTTCTAGAAAACGCTGCTTTGGCATACTTGCCTAGAGCGCACCCTATGCATACATTATCTCGTTCAGTACTTAGCTCTAGAACTCCTGATACTGTTTTGCTGAGAATTCTCAGAGCCCCATGGTGTAAGTGTCCCATCCTCCTGTGCCATAATTCATTCAAAACTCTATACCCATTGCTGCCTATCAGTGCCATTGGAGATTCTAGCTATAATCTATACGGCCTGTTACTTCTAATTCCAATCTGAGCCTTCTTTTTCCAACACGAATGTTTGACATGTACTTTCTCCTTAATGAAGAAAACGTCATATCCCTTGTTTTGAAGTTGAGATATAGAGAGTAAGTTCATCCCCAATCTTGGCACATGCAGCACATTGGTTGCTCGAAGCCGCTTTCCTGCTTTGGTTTGAAAAACTACAGTACCTCTTCCCACGAGGGTACACTTTGCCTTATTTCCGATAGTGATCTGAAAAATCATCCTTTCTTCCTGATAATCTAAAAAACATTCTCGAATTCTCGTCATATGCCAAGAAGCTCCACTATCTATATACCAAACCTCAGAGGAGGTGTCGCTTGCCTAGCAAGCGACTTCTTCTTCCTGTCTGGAAGCTAACATAGAATAATCGTGATCCATGTCTCTTGTGCTATCTTCTGGAAATCTGCGTGAGTCCCTTTGAGTTGATGCCTCTGCATCATGCTCTTGACCCATAGCCGATACTTCTCTCCTGTTGTTGGATCTCCACTCTAATACCATGTGAATATTTCTAACCTGAAATTCTACTATAAGTTATTTATGAAATCCCTTCAGTAAATATTAAAATATTTTCTACTGCAATTATCACATAATTACACAGAGAAAATACATACACAAGACCCAATCACATCAACACAGTTGTTTTTGGACAATTGTCCACAGAAAAACCCAATGTGGGAAAACCAGTGCAGCAAATGAGGATTTAATTAATCTTCAGCAACAATCACTTTTACAAGGAATGATTTTATAGGGAAACTGGGAGAAAACACCTGAGACTTTCCCTTGGAAACTTTCTGACACCTTGGAGACCCTTTTCCCACTTTTGTGTCTCGTTGTGTGGCTCAGGGTGGCTCTGCATCCCTCTGCGTCAGCCTGTGTCTCCCCTGGACTGCGTCTCCCTCTACATTGTCTCTCAATGTCCCTGCGTCACCTCCTCCTTAGTGAATGACTGCTGCTGATGCCCTTCTCTTCCTCCACCTTGCAACTCTCCCTCTGAACTCGACCTCCTTCTCTTTGAGAATCGATTTTCCTTGAGATACTGAGTATCCGTAGGTGTGTCTCCAAATGATCCTCAAGTCTTCTCTTATACTTTTCCTGTTGATCAATCAACGGCCGAGATTAAGTCTCTAATCAACGACTAAGATTAAAAAAGACTTGATCCTCGTCTCTTAGAAGATTCTCACCCATATCTTTATTAATACCCATTAATATTTTAATTTTCCTAAGTTTAGACTTAGGAACCCATTAAAAATATTATTTTTTTAATAACTCCTCATCCAGGTGGAATTTCACCAAAAGATTTCTGGGTCTTAGAGATCTCATTTGCCTTAGCCTCTCCACCAAATTTCAAGGCTATAACACATCCGATGCTAACAAAAATCAACACAAGGATTGGCTAAATGTTAACTAAGGGAAATGAGAATGCTTTAAGCTTGATTTGTCAACATGAAGTTTCAACTTCACCTGAGCTTTTGAAATTAGGAGAACTTGATTGGTACTAGGATATTATTTATTATTTGCAAAATCTGACATGTCCTAACCATTTAGTTGCGCATACGAGAAGAGAATTAAGGTTGAAAGCAACTAAGAACTGCACCATGAAGGATAGCCTTGGATGGAGGAATCCTGAAGGAATAAAACTTAGGTGTGTTGATGAAGTTGAACGTAAGAATCTTATTTATGAGTTTCATTCAAGATTCTATGGTGATCATTACACTGCAAAGACTACTGCCCATTAAATTTTGAGAGTTGGTTATTACTAGCCTTCGATCTTTTCTGATGTGCATAGATTTGTTAGAAGTTCCCAAGCCTGTCAACTGTCACTGGGAAACAAAAGTTAGTTGCCCTGTCGTTACAGCCTGTTGTTGTTGAACCACCTTTTTAGCATTGGGGTCTGGATTTCATTGGGAAATTTCATGAAAATTCTAGCAATGGCTACTCATGGATCTTAACTGCTATTAATTATTTTAGTAAATGGATTGAAGCCATTCCTACTAAGTGTGAAAATTCGATTACCTGAATCACCACTACAATAATTGATTAAGTTCCTTCTATTTGTTAATTACCGAACAAATTATTTATTGTTTCCTACAGTAAACAACAAAACTAATACATTGTAGTCTTCACCAATTAAATTATAAGCAGAGACAAGAAACTGAGCAAGAAAGAAATACAAAACACATTACACCGTTGTTCTTGGTCAAAAGTCCCTGGCAAAACCCAATGCAAGAAAACCGGTGCAACAGTGGAGGGTTTGTATTATTAAGCAGTAGTTTTTTTGAATACAACCTTTGGATGCCTTGCTGGCTATCCAGTACAAAGAATATCACTAACAGAAGATTAGTGAGAAATACCTCACACTATCATTAGCGATCCTGACTGGTCCAGCCACATAATGGCTAGTTCCTTGCTGCCTTTGCGCAGTCACTGCGTAGGCCTAGCGTCACAGCTCCTAGGGACTATGTCAATCCCTCTGCTGATCGATTTCCCTCTCTGAGACTTTGATTATGTCCTCTCGGTCTCACATTCTGGCTTCCAGCTTCAGAAATCGATTTCTCCAGAGAAAATACAAATCTCCTTAAGGCTCTGCACTGCCTCTGCGTCAACCTACGTTGGTCAGCGTAGCCTCTGCGTTGCCTCTCCCGAACCTCTCTTTGCCTTCTCTGTTGAGTATTCCTAGATCAGGAGAAAGCTCCAACTGGAACTATCCCTGCACCTCTCTGCAAGAAATCACTTCGAATCTCTTTGGCAACTGTTGCACTGCTCACTTCAGAAATTCGATCTCTGATCTCCCACTCGATGTCTTTTCCAAATGCCCCTCAAGCCTCTTCTTATAATCCTTCTGTTGAGAACCAACGACCCAAATTAGATTCTAATCAATGACTCGAATCATTTTGGCTTGATCCTCGTCTTCTTCTAGAAGTTTCACTCACAATTAGATTAATACCCTTTAATTATTTTAATTTCCTAAGTTTAGAATTAGGCACCCATTAAATATAATTTGTTATTTTAATAAAATTGATTCCGGATGGAATTTCCCAAAACGACTTCTGGATATTGTGGAATACATGTGTCCAAGCCTCCTTGCAAATTTTGAGGCTTCGAGCACATCCGATGCTACCTTAAATCAATATTAAGAATGCTACTGAAAAGGTTGTTATTGACTGTTATCGCTCAAACTAGTAGGGGTCCTAAGAGGGGATCCTATAGAGAAACTACTAGGTCAAGGGGCAACAATGGAGCGATAACCCAATGTCACCTCAGCTAAGGCTCCCTACTCTTTACAAACTTTCACCGATGGGAGGAGACCCAATATAACAAGAATCACAATGATGAATGGGTCACTGGTCAAATAAGGAGTGATTCCTAAAGTCCATTCACAAGAGAGACTCAATTAAATACCTTGCTTGAGAAGCAAGGTGATGGGCTCTCTAAGAAGGGCTATGAGGATACCTTGGCCTAGGGTTGGAGTATAGGCCTTGACAAGGGGCTTTCTAGACTTAAGGATCATTATGGAGAAATGTATTCAATGTAGTCCTTGTGGAATTTGAGTTATAAAGTCGCAGGACCACAAAGAACCTAGGTGGACCCAAACTAGGTCAAGGGTATGTAGTTGATCGACCAAAGAGGGGATTGGACTAGTTAAGGATGTAATATCCCTAGGGATATTTTATAGCTAAGCATGCATAGACATAAACACACAAAAAATTACTCAAACATTAGAACACCAAGTTAGAGCCAAAAACTACGCTGCTAAGCCATTTTATTAATATATCATGAAGTACAATAGGACCATAAGGTCTTGGAAAGTATGCACCTGGGCTTGCCTTGGGGCAAGCTAGCTAAGCCCATGGGGTACATATGAAGTCTCCTCCTAGCGTGTTGGCTGGTTCTCCTTGGCTCTACGCTAAAATGCTTAGAAAATGAGTTGTGGGCTATGTAGAATGGCTGCTAGGGCCTCCTCAAGTGCTCAGAAAATTATGGGAAATTAATCCAAGGCTATTCACCAAATACCCAGAATAACCCACAAAGGAATTTGTCGATGGTTGACTTTGGAATTTTGGCCTTATTTTCCCTCAATGGCTCTACTGCTGGGTAATTCGACCCACTTGTCAATCTTGTTGCAAAAGTCCCTCAAAATAGCTACAATCTCTAGCAAAACACTTCCCCGGACTCTACTCAAGTTTCAACACCAAACTCCCTTCTATCCTCAACCTCCAAGAACAGCACAATCCATGTGTTGCTGCTGCTGAAACTCTCCACAAACACGCACTACCTACTACTGGTATGAACTAGAATAGATGGGACTCCCTCCTTGGGCTGGCAATCGAAGTCCACCGAATTAAGGGTTGATATTTCCCCTTAGAAACACTCTTGTGCTAAACAACACTTGCAGACTTGGCTTCAGCTCAAGCATGTTATGTTAAATACAAATTCTCAAATATTCATGAATGACCAAAAAGAGTGTCTCTTCCTCTTTGTGTCAAAGGGCCTTCAAAATGCCCATGTGGGCCCAGCTCGACTTTTCCCCACCAATTTCGCTTCAATGAGAGCGTGTTTCTCTTGTGAGCCATTTTTCTCTATGAGTGGCCCCACGTACCACTAGTGGCATGATTTTCCTCCTCCATACTCTAATGTTTGGGCTCACATTTGATCAAAAATATATGTGGGGCCTCTAAACCCACACTTCCTAATAAGTGCTAATGCGAATTAATTCAAAACTGGCCAAAAGTTGATATTTCACAGTCCTCCCCACCAAAGCATTGCTTGTCCTCAAGCAACTATAATGAAGGATGTTGAAGTATCTGCTCCCCCTCCCAAGTGGCATCCTCATCCAGTAGGTTCCTCCATCTAATAAAAAACTCCTTGATGGCCCTGTTTCGCAAGTGCCTCTCCCAAGTGTCCAAAATAGCCCCTGGCTCCAGAACTAGGTGCCCCTCATCATCCATCAGTGGTAGCTCTGTAGTTGTTGTCACCTGTTGTTCCAGTGCCTTTTCCAAGCAAGACACATGAAAAATGTTATGTACTCAGCTCCCCAGGGTAGCTCCAGCTCATATGCTACCTCCTCAACTCTCCTGGTGACTTTGTACGATACATAGAAGAGAGGCTTGAGCATCTCGGCCCCTTGTGCTTGAGGGATGACTACCTATACGATTAGAGCCACAAGAAGACTAAGTCCCCAACCTCAAATTGGCTCTCTACTCAGCGCCTGTCTGCGTAGAACTTCTGTTGGTTCTACATAGTCTGAAAGGTATCCTTGAGAGGCCTCATGATATCTTGGCTCTCCTATATCCAACCCTTGGCCCTAGGGGCCTTGCTGTCTCCAAACATCATGTCAGCAAAAGATAATGCATCGTAACCATACAAGGCTCTGAATGGGGACATACCTATGGACATGTGGTATGTGGTGTTATAACAGTACTCGCCCAAGTGCAACCACCATATCCATGCACATTGTTGTCCCATCACGTAGTTACACAAGTAACCCTCCAGCCATTTGTTGACAATCTCTGTCTGCCCATCCGTCGAGGGTGATAACTAGTACTTGAAGTGAGATATGTACCCACTAGTCAAAACAACTCCTGCCAAAATCCTCCCATGAACCTGTTGTCCCAATCACTGATTATTGTCTTCGGAAGACCATGAAGTCGAAATACCTCCCTAAAAAATAATTCAGCCACCTGAGAGGCCGAGGACCAGGCTAAGATGGCGAAAAAGTGTGCAAACTTTGTCAATTGGTCCACCACCACGTATATGCAGTCCTTGCCCTGCATTGTGGGAAACCCGGTGATAAGTTCCATCAACACGCTCTCCCACTTTCCCTCGGGAATAGGAAGAGGTTGCAGTAGCCTAGCAGGGTGTGTCTACTCACCCTTGTTCCTCTGGCATGTGTCACACTCCCGTAAATGCCTCAGAACATCATCCTTCAAGCCCTTCCATGCAAAGCGCTCTTTGATGGTACTGTAAGTCTTGGTAAACCCCTGATGCCTTGATAATGGTGAGTCATGGGTTGCTTGCAGGATCTTCTCCCTCAACTATGAGCTTTGATACCACTGTAATATCCCTAAGGAAATTTTGCAATAAATAATCAAAGCATGCATAGACATAAACATAGAAAATTACTCAAACATCAGAACAAGGCAAGCTATCTAAGCCCAAGGGATGAGTATGAAATCTCCTTCAAGCGTGTTGGCTGGTTCTCCTTGGCTTTGCACTGAAATGCCTAGAAAATGAGTTGTTGGCTGTGTAGAATGAATGTTAGGCCCTCCTCAAGTGTCAAAAAATTCCGAGAAATCAATCCCAGGCTCTCCACCAAATACCCAGAATAACCCACGAAGGAATTTGTCCATGGTTAACCTTGGAATTTCGGCCCTATTTTCCCTCAATGGCTCTGCTCTTAGGTAATTTGACCCACCTGTCAATCCCGCAACAAAAATACCTTAAAATAGTTGCAATCTCCAACAAAACACTTCCCCGGACTCCTCAAGTTTCGGCCCCAAACTCCCTTCTCTCCTCAACCTCCAAGAATGCCTCCTCCAAGAACTGTGTAATCCCTGCGGTGTTTCCGTTGAACCTCTCCACAAATTCGCACTCCCTACTCTACTGGTACGAACTGGAATAGAAGGGAATCCCTCCTTGGGCTAGCACACGAAGTCCATCGAAGCGAGGGTTGAGATTTCCGCTCGGAAACACTCTTGTGCTAAACAACACTTGCAGACTTGCCTTCAGCTCAAGCGTGTTATGTCAAAGACAAATTTTCAAATATTCATGAATGACCAAAATGAATGCCTCTTGCTCTTTTTGCCAAAGAGCCTCCAAAATACCCATGCAGGCTCAGCTCGACTTTCCCCCACCAATTTCACTCCAATGAGAGTGTGTTTCTCTTGTGGGCCGCTTTTCTCTATGAGTGGCCTCCACGTACCACTAGTGGCATGATTCTCCTCCTCCATCCTCTAATGTTTGGGCTCACATTTGATCAAAAATATATGTGGGACCTCTAAACCCACACTTCCTAAGTGCTAATGCGAATTAATTCAAAACTGGCCAAAAATATATATTTCCCTTAGCAATGTTGCTAAGTGGGAATCTCACAAAGGAAGAGAATAAGATCAAAGAACTAATTTTCTTTTAAAGTTTGAATGCAATAATCCAAGTGAGGACACTAACCCAAAATCAACCTAGGTAGAGAAATGATCCTCAAGCTAGGGCTTGAGATATCTTGGGATTCCATGGTTGGATTGTACTCAAATTTGGAGGACCCATTGAGAAGTCCCTAGCGTTGTTGTGGACCAATTCTCAAGGTGTTTGGATGGCTACAAAAGATGTCATGTGATGCCCTAGGAGACCTTCTAGGGTTATGCCTAGAATTGGGAAAAGCGAATAAAAGAGAGGGAAATTTCACCACCAAAGGGATATGAGGATCAATGCCTTATTGCTTGGGCTTAATGAAGTCAAGATACACATAGATTGAGAATTTTCATGTGCTAAGGAACCCTAATTGATCTTTGCTAGCCTTTCCAACGTCAACCAATAGGTGAATAGGGACTTATACTTCAAATTTGCCAAAGAAATGAAGTTTCGAGGCCTTTCAACCTACGAGGTGCCTCTAGAAACATTCACCTACTCTCTTCAAGTACAACACATCCATTAAATCACTTATTCAAGGTTCCCAGAAGAATTTCGCATTTACTTTAGCCCATACAAGAATACTGATAATCATAACATGTAGTAAACCAGTATAACAATAAGAATAGCATCAAAATTTGACTTACATGAGAGAGAGAGTATATCTATTCTTCAACTTCGCATTAGAAAGAAGCTCCAAAGACGATAGCGAAAATCCAAACATCATAATGCATCAAGAAAGCTCCAAAAAATTTACCTAGCAAAAAGTGCGAAAATCTTACAAGAGATATTAATCCAATCTAGGTGACAATGAATGAGAGAGAATTGCCCTCTTCAATTTATACAATCCTCTAACAGAGTCAAATGGCCTCAATTTGGACTAATAATGCCCCTAAAATAAAATAATGTGCATAATAACAATAATTTTGGTGATGAGCCCACCAAATAGCTCTATAACATAAAAGTTAAGCCCCTCAAGAGGGAAGAATAATCAACATAATGAGTCTTTGGGCCATTGAGAAGCCCTAATGAAGTCCAAAGTGTGCCATGGTGAGAGAATGGACTCCAAATATAGTAGAAAAGGGGTTGGCCCTTTGTTTTCCAAGCAAATCCCTGTGGTGACCCTAAGTGGGTGTGAGGGGCAGAACGACACCCTATAGGTCTCCAAATGGATCGAAAATGCCTGTAGACCATATGTAAAGGTTAGGATGATGACATAATAGTCATCTGGACCTCGGATCATCTGCCAAGTGTATGGTGCAAGTGTGGAGCCGATTGGGCATGCTAAACCAAGTGCATCACCCTCATCCAAAAGGTGGAACATGAGCAATCAATAAGTGGTGTTGGGGATCCATGAACTAAACTTTGCTATGGTGGAGGCTCATGGCTCTCAACGCTCACATTACAAGTGCCAATGTGTCCCTCTTGGAGGGCCAGGACCTCGTATAGGAAAACCAAGCACCAAAATGGAGACCCACCTGCAATCCTGCATAAGACCCAATGTGTCCCCTTGCCCTCCAACACAATTGTGGACCAATTTTCAAGGTGTTTGGATGGATACAAAAGATTTCGTGCGATGCCTTAGGATACCTTTTGGGGTAAGGCCTAGAATTGGGAAAAGTGAAGAAAGTAGAGGGAAATTTGACCACCAAAGGGATACGAGGATGAGTGTCTTATTGCTTGGGCTTAACGGAGTCAATACACACATAAATCGAGAATTTTCATGTGCTAAGGAGCCCTAATTGATCTTTGCTAGCCTCTCCAAGGGCAACAACTAGGTCCATAAGGATTTATACTTCAAATTTGCCAAAGAGGTGAAGTTTCGAGGTCTTTCAACCTAAGAGGTTCCTCTAGGAACATTCACCCACGTTTTTATTTTGTTTCTTTTGTTTTAGTTTAATCCATATATGCGTTGATACATATTAGATTTTGACATTTTCATTTAAGCTTTTTTTTAGGTTTAGCTTTATTTTGATATACGTAGCATATATTTAGATTCAATAGTTTTTTTTTTTTCTTTTTTTAGTTTGATTTTAAATATAAAAAATTAAATTCA
>APFE031544032.1:0-11424 GCA_000404065.3 Pinus taeda
GTGGCTGGACATGTGAGTGAAACGAATGAGCAGTAGGTTGAGTATGGTATTGAGATGGATAAGACCATGGAGGAGGTGTGGACCAGGAAGGATGAGCAGGGGGACCCCAAGAAGGTATATGAGTGGATTGGTTGTGGCTATAATAAGCTTGGAATGTCCCTTGCATCCCCTGCTGGTAAGGTCTAGGCCCATACGGCCTCCTTTGGTTGAGGAAGTAGAGTGGTTCAGTGGCTTCCTTAGTCCGCTAGTACATGGCTTTAAATCCGAGTAAGGTTGGGCATTGGTTTGTGGGGTGGTATTCCTCACAAACGAAACATACCTCTACTGAGTGCAATGGACACTCATTCTTAGGGTGCTTCCTCATACATCTGGAACAAAAAATGGCCAAAGCCCTCTCAGCTTCCTCTTTCTTTTGTTGGATTCAGAAAGTATCAAGTTGCATGGCAATGGTCTGTCTCATCTCACTTTTGAGGTCTTCCATCTGATTAACAAACTCATGCTTGGAGAAGGTGGCACTAGCTGAAAGTGGATTCCCCTACCTTTTTTCTGGGCTGCCCTAGAATGGTTTCTAAACACAGTCTTTATGTCCTCATAAGGTAGTTGGGAGATGTCTCCTCCAGCTAGCAAATGGAGGGTATCTAGAAGGTCTTCAGGGACTCCTCAGAGCAGAACCAACTTCAGAGATTCAGGGTCAAGTGTGCACCTGGCCCATTTATAACTAAGTTGGAACCTTTCCTCGTAGTCTTCTAAAGACTCATCACTTCCCATGGTCATCCAAAAGATCTCTCCCTTTGTTTCCTTTGATCTACAGAAGTCCCAGTATTTGTTGTTAAACGCTTGCTGCATCTGAGCCCAAGTTGTGATATTGTTTCCAGGTAACCCGATGAACCAGCACAGTGCTGCATCCTTAAGGGTAGAAGGAAAGACTTTCAACTTTTGCTCATCCTTGGCATATTCATAAGTTCGACAAAGGACAGCAAACTCAAACAGGAAGGTATAAGGGTCTTCAGTGGTCAGCCCATGGAAGTGAGGTAAGGCTGAGGGACTTATGTTCTTCATTTTCATGTCCCCGTTGGTCTCTCGAATGGGAAAGGTGCCTTCTATTCTCTCCTCATCTCCTATATTGTTTCTATGTTCAGCCATGGTCTCAAGAGGGATGTTCTCTTGCTCTTCTTCTGTTATAGGATCTTCATATATCTCAGGAGGTTCACCTATAGGTTCTTCTAGATCACTGCCACCAAAGAAGAGAGAAGGGTGACTCAGTGATGTGGTGGGGGTGTTGGGTAAGAATTTTCTGGTATTGTCTCTATTCCTACGAGGCATGAAATGAAATATTTTTGGTTGCTTTTGTTCTTCTTGCTGCTTGTACCTGCAAAACTGAAATAGATTGAACTGCAACTAACTAAAATCTACCTTGCTGAAATGAAATTGCAGGAATGAAATGCTAAGCTATGCTTGCAGAATTGAAATTGTGGAATTGAAATGCTAATCTACGCTTGCAGAATTGAAATGCTAGTCTAGGAAAGCAGGAAATGTCTAGTCTACTTTTGTGGAAATGAAATTGCAGAATGGAAATGAAATAAACTACTTAGCAGAAGGTTGTAGTAGAAAATAGAAGAAAAGCAGCAATCACAAATACTCTGACGCTTCCCCAACAACAACACCAAAAAGGTGGTGGGATCTAGTATTGCAGCAATAATGCTACAACTCCTGGGACTCCCTTCTTTACTGTTATCAACCTGGTAGTTTGTAACAAACTTGGAAGCGACAGTGCTGTATGCACAAGTACTAGCTCTTGTCGCGATTGTCACTTGGTCAGCTGGCACAAGTCCGCTAGGAGCTTAAGCCAACTTCTATGAGCTCTTAGAAAGAATCTTTTTAACTGATGGATGAAATCTAACTCAAAGGAGGCTAATCTACTTGCAGAAAGAAACTAAAAAGCTGAAAGGAAATGCAAACCCTAGCAAACCCTAATTTTACCACTAACCCTACTGATGCAAGAAAGAGGATGAAATCTACTGAAAGAGATGCCATTGACTTCTAGGAAGGTAAAATGCATGTGTTTAAGCTACTTCTACAGTAAAATCTAAAAAAACATCTTTTTGTATTTTTGAGTAAGTTGTCAGAATTATCATGCATGTGCTTGAACTGTTTTGACTGTGCAGAGGTGGATTCGTGAGAGGGAACTGGCGAGGCACTTGCAGGAGATTGGGAAGGTGAGAAGAGGGCCTAAGGGGTCCCTGGCACCCTTCTAGAGAGCTTCATATTGTTTGGATATCAAGAAACCGCTTTCCTGAGCTTCTATAGGAAGTCTGCAGGGGTTCTACAGGATGTTCTGTAACTTCTATAGGATGTTCTACAAGATGTTCCGAAAGGGGATTTTGGAGGGTTGATGGAGGAAGAAAGGTGAAGAAGTGGGTATGGAGGTGAGATAAGGGTGTGAGGAGGTCTAGGACTTGGTGGATGGATCTGAGGAGTGATGAGGATGGTTGGATTTGTTCAAGGAGGGGTAGAGCAATGTTGCTCAAAAATATGAAAATTAGGGCAAAGCGAGCGAATGTGGAAAATGTAAGGCAAGAATCTGAGTTAAAGGATGGATCAGGTAGGATTGATGGAGTACGGGTAGATAGAGAGGTATTACAGGTGCTCTGCAAGTTATTTCTCAAACTGGACAAACAAAGACTCGGAAAATTAAGGGCCTAGCTACTTTAACCTAATCTGACCTAAATAACAACAAAGAAAATTAACAGAAGTTTATTTGCAACGAAATCATGTGAAATAGCTATGCAAACTAAGAAATCATGAACCTGATCATGTAACCACAAATGGTATCAACTTCTGCAAATGAGAATCTAACACTAATAATTGCATGATGAAGCAAAGACAATGTTTTGGTGGTGGCAGAGACACCTTGGTCCCAGCTCATGGTCCCACGAAGGGAGAGGTGAGATCAGGGGTGCTTTATAGTCTTTTTCTGAAGATCTTCTCTGTTACTAACCTATAAAATCAATCTAAAGATGAAAAACCTTTTTTAATCATCAACAATGACTTAGGTAACCAAGCAATATTTTAATCTACTTAACAGAAATTATTTTGCAAAGACATTAAAAAAAATAACAGTACACAAAGGAAGCCTTGGCACTTGGGTTGGGCCCAACCCCAAGAGCTATAGGCTCCTAAGAAAAAGCTCAGAACTGATTCCAAATGAAACTACTTTCCATTACTCAAAAATAACCATGTCACAAAGAAAGTTGTACAGCAGAAGCTACAAAATGAGATGAAAAACTAACAGCTCTATAGTGCAAAATACAATTGTTCAAAAAGTAACCTACGAAGGCTAGAAGCCTTCCTATTTATGCACTATGAGGGTCTCCAATATCCCTCCTTAACTCAAGGGGCTCGGCTGCTCAAACTGCCAGTGATCAGTGACTTTACACAAAACTGCTCGGCTGCCCTTGGGAATCCTTTTCGGTGGCCTGCTGAACTCCAAGCTGAGGGTGGAAAATTCGAGGAAGGGGCCATTTAATCGAGGAGACACCCTTCCTATGAATCCTCACCCTTGTTCCTTCATGCTTGGATATCATCTGGCTCACAATTGCTTGGCTTAGTCCAAAATTTGACCAAAAATCTGCAATAACCATGTGTTAGCCTTCTTGGTCAAGTGACTATTCTCATTCGTTCAACTAACATAAATATACTCAAAAAACATGCATAAACTATGAAAAATGGTGGATTGACGAAGAACATTTAGGCAAAATGAGCCCAATAAGTTACCCAATTCCGGGGCTCATGATCCTCCAAACTAGCTCCATAAATTTATAGTATGATTCTTTATAACCTCAAAAATAAATTTCAGTTAAATTCCCATGCCCATACTTCAAGTTAAGGCATCTCCATGAAGCATGGAAGAGGCCCTTCACATCATAAAATGGGTCCTTAAACCCTCCAAAACAAGAAAATTGACGTCCAAATGATTAGGGTTGGCTATCACGCTCAACTTGTTAGTCTTCAAGTTGTGCCTTTAAGCTGTGTCGACATCATCATCACTATTTCAATTGAGTACCAAGTCATCCATTCAATCACTAATCCTTCAAAAGACACAATGACTCTACCATGTCATCAAAAGTACCCCATGACTATCATGGATATTTTAAACATAGGTTGGCCCTCATGAATGTTGATAATGAGCTCAAAAAGTGAGCAATTATGAGAGCGATTAAGGATTCTCCATAGGGCATGTGTAGATTATGTCCATATGTGTACAAACATTCCATTTGTGCCTTGAATAATGTCACCAATTCCTTTATAAACATGATATTTACTCAACAAATATGAAAATGAATGAATAAGAGAACCATCATCTCCAATTTATCTTAGGAAAAATTTGGTATGTGCATAAGTGAAGGGTTCCGTATGGGGCACAAAATAAGTATGCTAAACCATAAGTATGACAACCTTTACATAAGAGCAACAACTTTACACAACATATAAAATAAGAAAGTGTCTAGGGGCTTCCATAGATCCCATGTCCTAGTAAATCCACCCCAAGATGCCCAAATATGTACCCAAGAAATAAATTCTTGACATGATGGGGCATTATTGCTATCAAGGAGCATTTGGTTGTAGTCATAAAACCAAGCATATTCATACCTATAGTTAGTGGTATAGGAGCTCCCAATCATTCCCTTTATCGGTTCCTTATGGATAAACTTCAACCTTTTTTTGGGAAAATGCCCTTATTTACAAAATATTCCTCAAATTTTATTTAGAAAATTTGACATCTTTAACTTATTAATATGATATCATGGGAAATTTTGATGTTGTTTCCTTGTTCACCAAAATTCCCACCACTAAGCCCTTAACATTGTCTCTAGCCTAGTTAACTTATAAACTCTTGACGTCACTAAGCTATACCTTTCTTCAACCTTTTTCACTTTAAAGGGATATACTATGAGCACACTCAAGGCACAACCATCGAGTCTTCCTTGTCCTTGCTAATCACCAACATCTTTATGGAACAATTTGAAAACTTAACCCTAATCAAAATTCCTCTAAAACCTAAGTGTTGATATCTATTTAATGATGATACCTACGTTGTATGGCCTCATTTCCATCTAGCCTTGACCTCTATATTCAACCATCTGAATAACATATCACCCTACATCTGATTGACTATGGAAATCCAAAATATAATTCCCTTCCCTTTCTTGATGTCCTTATTTCACATCAATCTAATGGAACCGTCACCCATTAGGTCTATAGAAAAAATAAACAAAATGATAGGTATCTTCATGACTATTCACACCATCACCTAGCCCAAAAATATGTTGTTCTCAAAACTCTAGGTGCTTATCAAATCCCTACTCCTCAATTCATAGAAAAGGAGAAATCCCATCTTACAAAAGGCTTAAATTCAAATGGGTACTCCTCATCACAAATTCATAAATCTCTTTAGACCACCTGCAGTCCCAACGTTGATTATTATTCTTCCCTTTCTATCCCCCTTAGCTCTCATCTCTCTTCCCTACATTCAAGGAAGCACAAACCACATCTCTAAGTTTCTAGCAAAAAAGAATATTAAAATTGTATTTAAACCCTTCAAAAATCTCAAACACCTTTTTAAATTTGCTAAAGATAGATTTGACCCTATGCTAAGCTATGTACTCGATCCCTCTTTCCTATGGAAAATATTATATTGAACAAATAAAAGATATTTCAAATCCCACTGTATGGAACATATCATTGATAGTTTCCATAATTGAACCTTTAAATCAGTGATAGTAGAACAGTCTCAAAACTCCTAAACCCCTAATCTGTTTTGATAGACCAAATTTATTGCTTCTAAGCCTTATTACTACACTAATATCATTCAAGAAGCAGTTGAAATTAAAAATCATCCTAATACCTTCAATTGTGAATATGGCTACAAACTTAGCTAATCTTGGAAACCTATTATTAATTGTCTTAATTAATAATATTTACCCCATTAGTTTTATTTATTGTCTCTAGTATTTTTTTATTTTCCTCATCTTGACCCCTTTCTCTTGTTCATTTCCTCTTCTCATTTAACTTGTCTCACATTCCTTAGGTTTGTTTATATTTCTTTATTTTATTATTTTCATCTATTTAATCACCTTTAATTTCTCCCAAGTTAGTCACTTCTTCATTTTCTTATTATTATTTCAAAAATTTATATAATTATATTTCTTATAATATTTCCATAATGAATCCCTAATCTTTGGGATATTGTCCTTCCATTTGTGCCTTTATTTCAGTTAACTACTAATTATCAAATCGTCTTTTCCTCATAACCTTCATTCAAACTTCTCTTTTTAATTCAAATCCAATTTTTCCTCACAATGAATAATTAAGTTTCTCTTTAAATTCAAATCCTAGTACACTTTTGTTGTCTTTCTAATGCTTCTTTTGTCTTTGACAATGGGTGGACTACCCACTTGAAAATTAGATTTTACATGGTCTTGCAAATAGTTTATATATAAAGTTTAACAATGGCATATAAACTAAACACCTTGAATAGGTACTAAAATGATTGGGCATGATAAACCAACAAAGATGTATGGGATACCAACTGGACCAAAATTTTTACATTAGTCATCCTATAATGGCCATAAAAAAATACATAAATACATCAATAATCACACTTTTGGCTCATCATGATGTTCAAATCTAGCAAAAAAACGTAGTGTACATCACAAAGAATCTAAGGTGTAGCACACCAAATGTGGAATTGTCGATATTGTGATTTGAATACGATGTACTGTGGAATTCAATGGTGATGGGATATGCACAAAGTAAGAAATGTAATGAGGCCAATCAAATATTTTGTCAATAGGGTATTTGTTGTAGTAAATCCTAATAAGATCACATTTTCCATCCTTTTATTTGTGTGTGCTCACTAAGTTTATCTGCAATGTTGAGTGGAGATCCATAATTACTTACACAAAAGTAATTTGATGCCTAGGTACTTTCAATCACAGATTTTCATCAACAAATATGGTGAATAATGGAAATTTCCACTAGATCATTTTTCTTGATATTCCTCTTTGTTTATATATTCCATGGTGGATGCATGATTCATTCAATTTACCAATCTCTTTTAAGCTACACACAACTCTTGTCATCTTTTCCCACTCAAGAATATATGCGAGAACAACATGGGATATTAGATATTATACTTTTATTACTACCTAGAAGATTCTTTGGTTTTGTGATTAAATACAAAAATCATGTTTGCAAAGTATTTGTAGAAATATGCCAATGACTATAAGATAAACTTTTCATTGTGGCAAATAAATCACCACTTAAAAGGGTGCTTCTACTTATATGTATAAATGTGACACTTTGATTGTGAATTTGAGTTCATTAAGAGCCCATAGATTTAATATAATGATAATATGTGAAGGATGAGTTGCTTCCTATGTGGAAGATCCTTTGGCTCTAAATTTAACTTGTCTTTCTTGTTTTAAAGTAATTTTCCATGAAATAATGCTTGAGAAAATTTTATCATGTGACATTGCCAAAACAAATAATGGACAATTTTCCACTTGCAAATATTAATTCTAGGTCTAAGAATGTGAGCTTTTTTTCTTACTATAAAACCCATGAAGGCCATATGGTCACCCCCACCATGGAAATATTTTGGAGAAGAACTATATGGAAGATTCTTTAGTTCTTCTTTTGCTACTATATTGCTTTATTTATGTGGATGAGAATATGTGAAATTTCTTAAGGCACATAATGCTATTAAAATGAAGGAATTTGAATAGCTAATCTAACTATGCACAAATGTATAGATTGAGAATTAATGTGTGATGATCGATGCATGCGGATATGCTTATGGCATATAGGATGATGCATATTGGTTAAATGTTATCTTATGTGCAAGTAATATGGCATGAAAAACCAAATGTGATTGCTAATTGATTGAGTACACTTAAGAATGGTTGAGACCATGGCGGGAGATATCAGTGATAATGTGGTGAAAATATTATGTAATTTCCATGAAGTATTAGTTGATTAAGTAAGATTATGAATATTAATGGAATCTATACACATATCCATTTGGTTATATTAATATTGTATGCCCATTGAAGTAATATGGGAAATGATTCCTTTACTTATGCTTAATAAAATTATTGAATAGTGGGGGTATTAATTCTTATATGTGATTGTTACCTAGTGGGCATGGTATATGTAGGAACCTTGACATATGAAAATAATGCTTAAAATTGTTTGAATGTAATCATGTTGTGTTTGATTGCATTTTGAAAATGGTTGATTGTGATAATAATGCATATATAGTGAATGTTATTTCACTACATTTAATATGTTGATAGGTAATGGTGTTTGAATTAATGTTGTGACATAATTCTAGGACCATTTCATGTGTTTTTGTGAATAATGGAATGAAGTATGCATGAATATTCATAGTCTGTTTGGATGAATGAAATTTTGGTTAAGGAAGATACATTGCATGTAAAATTTCTTGGATATGGCAATGAGTATAAGCCCATAATGAAGATTAGTTGCTAGTATATTCAAAAGGTCAAAGACTATGAGAAATATCTCATAGTTATGACATATGATTTTTGTATGAAATAGATTTAAAATTTATGTTTGATATTTTTATGATGACATCTCATGGTAATTATACATATGTATATTATATTGGTGAGACAATGGGTTTGTTTAATAAGGATAGATGGAGGCTACTAAGATTAGAAAGCATGGGGAGGATGCTACTATGATAGCATTATAACCTTGTGATATGCCTTGATTTCCATAAGCTAATGTTTATTAGAGGTGCTAGTTAGGTGTCACAGTGGCAAGGCTCTATAATTTGCAACTTCCTTACAAATGGAAGCCTTGACAAGATGTATCACCTAGAGGGATGTGTAGCCAAGAAAGGAATGCGTGAGTTTGGAAGGCTGAGTGCGATAAGGAAGAGGTGAATGGATTGTATCTACTATGATGGATTCATGATATGTGCTAGCTATGATTAAGAAGGTAATATATGTTTGGCTGTGTTAGAGGAGACAATGAGTTGAATCTTACCCATGAAAACCATGTGAAGTAAATATGTATTCATACATATAAGTATTGAGATGATTTGCATACTTTCTCTTGTGTTATGAATAGATATGAATTACTTATGAAATTGAAATTAATAATTTAAAATTCGTATGGTTGCATAGAAATGGCCATGATATGTAGGCTTACATCATTAATTATTATAGGCATGTGTTGGAATGTTGAAGATGTTGGAGGTATCCCAAGGTAGTGAAATGAATAATTGAAGATACTTGTCCAATATAGCTAACAATTACATGATTTTGTAGATAAGAAGATGATGTTGTAGGTTTCACCAAAGAATGATGACATGGACTAATGCTAAAAATAAGAGAACACAAAAGATGGTGTTTACAGAATTTTCGGCGAAATCACATAAACAATCTTTTGTCGACGCGTTTCGAACCAACCAGTGTGGTTCATCGTCAGGACAAGTTGAAGAACCAATCCATCTTAGCTTGTTAAATAGAATGTGTAGAGACTCCAACGGCTATATTGCCAACGGCTAATTTTGACCTAATGACCCTAGTCAAACCACTAATATCCTTGTTTTATTTAATTATTATTATTCTTAGAAATAAGCTAAATCAGGTAAATAATATATTAAAAGAATTCATTTGTTAATTTAACTAAATGTATTCGTTTATTAATAAATGTATATGTATATCTAAAAACGAATAATATATAATTTTTATTTATTATTTTTAGAAATTAGCTAAATCAGGTAAATAACATATTAAAAGAATTCATTTGTTAATTTAACTAAATGTATTCGTTTATTAATAATATATATGTATATCTAAAAAGAATAATACATAAAATTAATAAATTATATCAAATTTCATAAATAATATAATAATTTATATTTACTAAATAATCTATATTTATTAAATAATTTATTATTCCAATATTATTAAATACCCAGTCAAACAAATAGTATTCTTGTTATATTAAATTACTATTATTCTTAGAATTTAGTTAAATTAGGTAAATTCTATAATTGAGGAATTTTTTGTTAATGTACATGTTTATTAATAATTGTATATAAATAAAAAAAAACGAACTAAAACAAACTATGGTACATCATATATTTATTTAATAATAATTTTTATTTATCATTTAAATCTAATGGTCATTTGTAAATTAGATCTTCTCTCAAGATATAATTTTATAATTAATTTAATAATTTATATTTATTAAATAATCAATATTTATTTAGTAATCAATTATTCCAATAATATTATTAAAATTAACCATGTAATTAGGTAAATATATTATTACATATAAGGGTTAAAAAATGTTTTTATTTATCAAATATATATGAAATTAGGAAAAGGGACTCATAGTATGTTCTGGATAATAATTATTATTTCAATTCTAAAGGTATAGTAATTAATATTACATAAAATAATTGAAATTATGAAAACAAAATCTAATATAACTATTTCATGAATATTATTAATGTAATTATAATATACCCAATAATAACAGAAAAGAAATAAGGTTAATACAATTATTAGCCCGAAATTAATTAATAACCTATTAATAACTCATACAACGCATAAAATAGGACTAAACCATACTAATACTATAGGATGCCAGGATTAAAGGGGAAAAAAAACTCGGGAAAAAAGGGGGACCAACCACCAAAACAATTCTTAAGGAGAGGGAAAAAAGAACCCTAAGACCTAACAAAAAGGATTTGAGGAGGCTAGGAAGACAAGGCTGGGACCCAGCAACTGCTAATCTTCCAGCCATCATCCCTATTAAGATTGTTCGGCCTTTTCTCAATCTCCAGGGCCTCTCTAAATTTGCGATGGTGAAACTGCGCAACTTTGGCAATGACTTGAGCCTCTTCTATACATACATGATGCATAGTCTTCCCGGCATGCTCAGCCAGGGCTGAGGACTTGGTCCTACCATGTCTTAAGTCAACCGAATGCTCACTAATCCTTTGATTGATAGAGCGACCTGTCTCACCAATATAAGGGGTCCCACGGGAACAAGGAATGACATAGAGATGCCCTGGAGATTGAGAAAAGGCCGAACAATCTTAATAGGGATGATGGCTGGAAGATTAGCAGTTGCTGGGTCCCAGCCTTGTCTTCCTAGCCTCCTCAATCCCCTTTTTGTTAGGTCTTAGGGTTTCTTTTCTCCCTCTCCTTAAGATTGGTTTTCGGTGGTTGGTCCCCTTTTTCCTGAGTTTTTTTCCCCTTTAATCCTAGCTCCTATAGTATTAGTATGGTTTAATAGGTCTAGGGCTAATTATTGTATTAACCTTATTTCTTTTCTGTTATTATTGGGTATATTATAATTAGATTAATAATACTCATG